>JAPDSC010073189.1:554982-593066 GCA_026290005.1 Latrodectus geometricus | reverse complement strand
AGCTGTGAAATTATTAGGTATCTTATAAAATGTCGGCAATTTTTAGGTGACAATAGGTTTAAATTTGGTTAAAATTTTTTGCTTCAGGTATGAAATTATCAAAACTTAAATTGAATAATTCTATGAAAAAAACTTGCGAATAATTTTTAAAATATAAATAAGCAGGCACATTTTTGCAAGAATATAAATTAATTTCATTCTATTCGATATCCATTTCTCTTTATAAAAAATAATTAAGGTTCAATGAATTGGAGAAAATGTAAAAAAATATTCGAGCAAGAAAAATATTAAGCAATTTAAAGTAGTTTTAAGAGTTAGTTTTAAATTTATGACTTAGATTTTTCTTCTACTTTTATGCCTTATTAACCACTTCGGATACCGAGTATATTAAGAGAATGAGTAAGTGATCCATTTTCTTTAAATTGCTTCTCCAGAAGATTCTTAGCTAGTAAAATGATTTTAAGGAAAAGATAATTTTGTAACCTCAAAAATGTTTCGTGAATAAATGAATGTCCTTCATTTCATATTCCTAAAAATATCAAATTCAATAAAATCACCTTTCTTTTAAATTCCAGTTATAAAAACTTTATATTTAAAGGATTTTCTTTTTGTGATTTCTTCTGCATTTCAGTGGTTCAAAAATAAATGCATACTTTCAACAATGTATATTACTTAAGGGTTATATACTTTACAGTTAACTGACAATGGTCGCTGAAAATGGAAGGAAATAATATCACATCTTTGTCTCTGACAAATAAAAATATTATATGATTCACTCGAAAGTTTGATATATCGTTTGTATTTACACACAAATTCGTTATTGTGTGTTTTTTTTTGTGAGTTGTTTTGCTTATAAAAAATTCAATCAAATTGAAACATAATTGACGAATAAAAAGTGAAATGATTTGATCAACTTTTTAGTTTTTCTTGGTGTCTCATCACATTTCATTACATAAATATTTCACCAACCAATGGCATTATATATGTTTTGTTACCGCAGTACAAAATTATATTTATATATGCAATACTGGCCCTTATAATTGTTCTCTTATCACTATATTAATTTATCTTTCATTTTAAATAATATCGTTCATTTTCCTAAAGTTCGCTTTTCTGCTTTGCCTTACCGAGGTATCGCTATCTCTCATATTTGTGCACTTTATTTTGTTTCAAAGTGCCTAGTTATTTTGTAATGTTATGTTATTTATGTGAGATTATTTTATAAAAGTTCCTATCCACCACATAAAAGCCACTTAATTAAAATAATTTTTAATTGTGGGGCGAAAACTCTATTTTTGCAAACTATACTCGTAGAGTTTGGTGTGATTTTTTTATGCGTTTTATTGGCGGTCTCTATCCATCGAACAATCAAGCAGGTTTAAGTGTGCTTTTAACCGTAATGAGTGCATGATTTGACCTTATTGTAAAATTGTTTAAACCGTTATACAAAGTTCCGGAACTCTGTTTACTTAAATCGGAAAGCTTTCTCTTTCGAAAAGTGTTCTTCTGAGAGGGGAGGAAGAGGAGGAAGAGGTCTGACCATAAACTCTCCCTACATTCTCACACTTTTAAAAGGTAGACGTACATGCAATTTCTTGTAGCTTTTTAGAAACAATAAACGTTTCATCTATTTTGTATGAGAAAATGATTTTTTCTATACGAAATATAAGAAAAGCATAGTTTTTTCCATTGAAATATCCTCCCGTAAAAGAGAAAAACCCAACATTAAATCTCCGAATTACAGGGTATTTCCTTGATGAGATTCATTACTTTAAATGAGTTTCATTTAAAATATGATGTTAAATGAGTGAACAAACGTATCCGATTGCAGCACAATAGTCAAATCTAATTACTTAAATAGTTTCAATCATTTGCTTTAGTAAAATAAGGCAAATAACGAATTACATAACGAAGGAAATGCTCCTACTTTCTGGAAACCGGAAAGAAACTAATGAGTGATTACATTTTAAGCAATCGTTTTGCCCGTACTTCAAAGAGTCACATGATTAAAGAAAACGCAATTAAATGTTCCCAAATTTTAATCCGGAAAAAAAGCTGCTGTTCTTTTAAGTGAAGCAGATTTAATGAAAAATATCATTATTCAATGAGTAAGGTCAGTTCTTAATTTTCATTTTAGTGCAAACAATACATGCAGGACATAAAACTTGATTAGTATTTGATTTATTATAGCGAAGTTAAAAAAAAACGCAAAAGAATTTAAATATCTAAATATCATACATTTAAAAAAACTTGAGAAACTGTAATTAACTAGATAATATATCTTATACATCAGTTTAAGACTAATCTTTCAAAATAAAAATATTTGTAAAAGATGAGCAACATATTATAATGCATATCAGCATATAATAAATACACCATAACATATTTTTTTTTAATTATTCATCAGAAAGTAGAATAGTTGCAAAGATATAATTCTTTTCAATGTGTCTACTGAACTTTGTTATGGGTTGAACTTGATTTCTTTAAATTTGATTTATTTAAATATAAGACTTATAATATCATAATAAAATTTACAAATATTAGAGCAGGATTTACTAGAATGGAAATGTAATTTATTATTATGTGAATCAGTTTTATTTAATGTTACTATCTCTAATAAAGTGAATAAAGTTTACATTATTAGAGTAAAATTTATGTAATTAGAATAATGTCTCTATAATATTACAATTTCATTTAATAAGCATTAGAGTAAGATTTCAACTATAGTGTAATTTATAACTATTAGCGCATGATTTGAAACCATCAAAATATAGTTTAATTATATGATAACATATTCTCTAGTTCTCTCTCAAATAACATATTATAATAAATATTATAATAAACCATATTTAGATTATTATTCATGTAGTATTTATATAACTAGAATATTTAATGTATCACTAGAGTTTAATTTATAAAGAATTAGAACAAGATTTATATTTTTATAGTATAATTTATAAATATTAGTTCATGATGTATAATTATATGAAAATGAGATAACTAATCATCTATTATTCATCAAATACTATACGTGATTGATATATTTTACGGAGCCAGCAAAATTATTTTCTGTTTAAAGAAAAGACATTTATTTAATAAGTAATATTTATTCTTGATGAATGATTTTTAATGTCATGGTTTAAAATTAAAAAGACAACAAACCTCAATTGAATAATCACACACAATACAATCATTAATTCTAATTATTATTAATCTATTTTATAGTGAGTATTTTATTGCATTTTCAGTAATTTTTTTAAGATTAGATTTAACGTTTCTGATAAGTTTATATGTAAAAATGTTTTTATGAAAAAATTTTATACAAGAATTAAATAATTTTTTTAGAATTTTTTAAATAACAAAAAATGAAAAATTTTCTTAGTCAATACACTTAATAATATTCACCACTGTATAACAACGTCATACCTAAATAAATAAAATAATAATTTTTAAAATAAAATGATGATCTAAAGAAGAAAGATTGAGATTCCTTTGCTTAAGAAAATACTTTTTTAACATTTGATCAACTTATCTTTTAATGATAAATAGAGAAAAAAAATTTAAAGTTTTTTTATTGCTTTTTTCAATAAAAACACGAATATTATAATTATTTAAACTTATAAACATAATCTAAATTAGTATAGAGCTTGAATTTCGGTTGTGTAAAAGTAGCGCATCACATTCGGTCAGACTAGGAAAGGTCGACTCACTTTTTTATTGTTATAGGAGTTAGTTCAATAAAACTTAATACCATTCATGTTTGGGAACTAAACTCTAGTGGTTTTTCGATAGGCTGACCACCTAACCAGGACATTTTGTTTCATTCTCCTGAGCCCTCGGTAAAGAAAACAGATAATATAAATAAGTTATAATATAGAAGCTATAAATAAATACTTAAAGCAATCTAAATTTATATGCATTTCTTAGAAAAGAATATTTTTATTGTAAAATCACATAAAAGTTGTTTTTTCAAATCGCCGCTCCGATTGCTCATTAATTCATATTTCACACGAGCTGTTCCTATGGAAAACTTCAAATTTCAATTTTCTCGCTTTTTTGGTGGATTTACGATTATTGGAAATATATACAAGGAAACAGTTTCTCTATTTTTAACTCCATGCACTACCTACCAGCACATTTAGGTATATTTTTATCGATTTTAAGACCTCCTTTCAAGAAACTCGAAATTTGTAACGTATTAATTTCTAATTTAGATTATTAATATTCTCTTATCTAATGGGATTTCTTTCAGCATAGTTCAATTTTACTTGTAGTTATATTAAAATTAAATAATTAAATGAGATTTAATTCTCAATTAGGCTTTATATTTTGATTTAGGTACCCTTAAACACTTATTTGTGTTAAGCATACCTAAATTTTCCTTAATATTCGATAATAGATGACTTACGTTGGTGAATTCTATTAAAATTTTATTTCTATGGAGTTTATTCTCAAATTTTTTCAGTTTGCTCATTCTCATATTCTATCAGATATTGTGAAGCCCTTATTTATGTAAACCTATTTTCCCCTTTTTTTCTGAAATTATATTTTACCAATTGCTTTAAATTACAGCATCTTTTCTCAAAAATCTAGACAAATAAAATCCTTATTCAATGCATTCTTCAAATTCTGTTTCGGCTTGAATTTCAAGAGGCAGCAAAGAATGAAGTGAAACTTGACTGTAAGCTAATTAAAAGTAAATTTTGATGTCCAGCTAGCTTAAATAAAAAAAATTTATTTTGATAATTGGTATTTTATTTTGAAATTTAAATTAAAGAGTACCAAATTAATTTAAACAATCATTTACACTGAGATTTAAATTTACATTGAACATAATTATGCCTTGATATAATTAAAATAAAATATTTAGAATAAATATTTCGGTTCTTTGCTTATTTTAAAGACGGATGCATTTGGTAGCTTGCAATTTATATTTTTAAATTACCATAAGTTAAACAAAAAATCTAATTAGACATAAATATTATTAAAAAGTTATAATTATTTATCTAAGTCACAGATTTTGCATAAAAGCTCGGTTCACTCGAAAATACGCTCCACGAGCATTGAGATGTTGACCCTCTATTTTGGTTTACTTTATCAATCTTCATCCCTGTCTCAAATAATATTAGTTTAATCCTTCAACTCGGATCCACCCTGAAATTTAGACTCCTCTGTAAACTTTCCATCAAATTTTCAAAGTAGTGGCGTCCTGATTGATTAGGTCATCGTTATCGAAAAATAGGGGATTCGAATCCTGACTCATGCGATGATGCATCGTATTAGCTGATAGGGTCTGTAACACATGGTGGCTAAGTTTTCGATTTAAAATAATATTTCTGGGAGTGACAAGGTATATCTGAGGTCTTTTCCTTGGTCCTTTCTTCTGAACTAAGATGACTCCCGCCCATTTTCGGGGGTATGTTGGCACACTCACTGGGTGCCCCACTGTGTAAGGAGATATCGCTTATCCCTTTTTTTTGGTAAGTTTCCGGGCATAATGACATGACAGAAAATTATCTAGACTTTTGAAATAAAAAATTTGAATGTAATAGAATATAAACAGTTGCAATACGACTTTTCTCTGAAACATTAAAATACTTATGAGAGACATCCACAACCGATTGAAGTGATATTAGAATCACTAAATCAAATATTATATAAATGCAGAAAATAGGGTATACTAAAATATTTTACTGGCGAATATTTTATTTTAGAGAAATGAACATGTCATTATATTTCCCTTTCACAACATAGTGTTGTGATATTCCAATTTCCCAAACATGTCTCTGGCATACAATCATTATCATATCATCAATGCAAAATATCCTGATTTTCTGTGTATAAGTATTAGCTATTTAAAACTAAACAAAATTAAACTCAGTAACACCATGAGGCCTCCATGGGATCAAGGCCTACAGTACCCATAACTGTTTACCCGATTGAGGGCTGTGACATGTGAAACATATGCCCCGGTTAGGTGGTCAGCCTAACTTGAAACCTCCAGTACTTAACACGTAAGAATGCATGGAAATCAGATTTATCAACCCATTGAAGGGAAAAAAGATAGTCAATTTTGTTGATTTTGACTATAAAACCTCGAAACTGTGATTTGGAATCGCGAAGCACTTACACTAAGCCACCAAATATTATATATTACACACTTAATGTTAACAAAAAGTTACATTAAGTAAGTTAAAAAGTATCTTAAGTAAAAAATATAAAATAATTATTGAATATTTAATCTATGGACAAGTTAAACACTAACCGAATATTATGTTGAAGCTTGAAAATTTCTTTTAAAGTTAATTAACGTAAAATTGTTAATTTTAAAGTTAATTAAATATGTAATTTGGAAATGTTATTTTTCTCGTTTTACTGTGTTCACGATTTGAGGTGTATTTGGAAAATGGAAAGACAGTTTGTTGCAACGCTTAAAAATATTACTTTCACAAAATTCAAAGCAATTGATCGATTGTGAAGATAAAGGAAAAAGATGCCTAGCATTTTTTTCCTTATTCAAAACACGTATTCACAACAATTTCAAAAGAGGAGTAAGAATTACGCACCGAAGTTGTTAAATAGAGCAAGTTTTCATAATGTGCATCGTGTCATAAGCAACTTTACACAGTGAGTTCAAATCAGCCTTAATTAAGTTTTATATGAATTAAAATTTCGAACAGAACTAGGAAAATTAGTGGATATATGAACTAAAAGTTATATTCTTATATATAAGTAATGTTTTGTGAGCAATTTTGAGGAATAATTAAAAGATTTACAACTATTGCTTACCTTTATTATAGTTGTAATTGTAAGCAATATGTGTAATTCACCATGTCAACTTTTTTTTTTTTTTTTTTTTTTTTTTTTTTTTAAAGTTTGATGAAAATAGATACATATAACATTTTGGATATAGAACAATTTTTTCTTAAAACAGAATAACACACTGTAGAAAGCAAATTATTTTTACGTGTGCTTTTCATTAATCACTGAGAATTTCTTTCACTTTTATTTAGGAATGAATGATCCTTATTTCATTTATATAAATGGATTCTGAATAAAAGAAGTAAAGTTGCTAAATGTCCCCAATACGATTAACAATGAAAATCTAAACTGATAACTTTGGCTACTATTTAAGTATTTTACACAAAAATGTATTCGATACCACTTAATTCCATTACTTTTGAGAAATTATATTAAATATAGATGTATGTTAATACATATTTATCTTATCCCTTTTAAAACTATGTCTAGAGCTGATAAAAATAAGACTAGATTAATATATTTCGTATACAATTGGTTTTGATTCAGTTAGTTTCTAATTAAAATAAACTTTAGATAGTTTCTATTGTTGTTACTTATGACACTTGGCGAAGTCAAGCCCACCAGTCAGGGATTGGGCGAATGAAGTCAGAGTGTCCTCCGTTTTTAAACAGAGCACCACCGCATATGAGCATACGAAGGAGGAAGTAGGACTTCTAGATGATTGACTCATAGATGGTAGCAAATTTTGACAAATGGTGCATTTAATATATTCGTGATCGAGTTCCTGTTATTCCTAAGACAAATAAGCAGATTATTAAGCAACTTTTGGGCATGTATTACACAATAAAAATGAAATTACCTGCATGAAACTGTATACTGTAGTATGAACATTCATCGATTTCACTACACAAAAACTAAATAATTAAATTACATAAATTAGTTTTTTTGAGTTGCTGAAAAATTCTACTGAAGATTTGATAAGTATATGCATTTTCCTATGGGTCTGTGACCGAAACAAATGTATAAAAGTAATATAACATTATTCCTGTAATACGTATAACACTTTTATCCATTGGTCTGATCTTATTAATATTTACTGCTTTTACAATTTCGAAACATTTAATGACGCTATCATTAAAAACATTTAATCTTAAAAAAAACATATATTTGTTAAACATTTTTTCAATATTGAAATATTTATCTCGTATTCATCATATTTATCTCGTATTCATCATAAGTAATGATAAATATTCTTGCAATTAATATATAATTCAGAAACCAAAAGTATTCCCCACAGACGTGGCATGAACAGATCATGCCAGTGCACAGACTTTCTTTGTTTTCAATTATATTTGAATTTCAAACAAGAAATTGAAATGTTGAATAAATCAGTATACTTATACATTACTCATGAAAGGTATAAAAAACTTCAATCTAATATAAAATTCGAAATAACATTGATTTCCTACAGTATTTCAATTTTTGAGTTAAAGTATTTTGAACATGAAAAAAAGAAAACTTTTACCTGCTCCTACGCTAACACAGAATACTATAATTTTATAGAGAATGTCAATACACGTACAAGTCTTTTTAAACTACCTAAAATTCGTAGAAACGATTTCATTATTTTAAGTTTATATCATTAAATCACCAGTTGACAATGAATCTTTAAGCAGAAACCGAAAATTTAAAGAATAAGGCCAAAAAAAACTAAAAAAAAAGTGATGATAAACTACTATTAACAATATTAAGAATCTTGCTTCTGTTTAACAGGATAATTTCCTTTGCTTTCAATGCCAATCAAACAATAATGGAAGAGAAAACTTTTAAGTTTTAATTATTATTTACAAAATTAAACATTAACATTATAACATATATACGCATATTTTTCCTATAAAAGTATGATTCTTAGAATTTTGATTTATATATTAAAAATTGTATTACTTTTCATTTCTATAAGAAAATCAAAACTCGATTGTTTCATTTATATAATTTTTTTAGGAAACAGATTTCTTATTTTTGTATCAAAAAAGTTATAGTAAAGAAATCGAAATTCTAGTTCGGAATATTGCAATCTATGTTTACAGTAGATCTTTCCTTATCCACGTGTCGGGAGAAGGTAGATTAGCGGTGATCCGTGTTCAATTCAGTATCCATTACGGAAGGAGACGTCCTGGACATGTGCTTGTGCAAAATTTATATTCTGTCCCTCTGAAAACAAACTTGAGCATTTTATCAATTTTGGTTCAAAAATAAATTATTTTATTTTTTTTAGAGAACTACATCCGAGCACAAAGGTAAAAATATTAAGTTGAATATTTAAATGAAAAAGTTCTATTGCATTGTATTGTTTTGGAAATTTTCGTTTCACGATTAATTTAGTTATTTAATTTTAACAGATACGAATTCTTGAATAAACTTACTTTTACGATCGAATTACAGAAATGAGTGGAATAAATATTTATAGTTTATTAGCGGGCAAGTATACCAAGGGAAAATTTAAGTATTTATGTTTCGGGAGAAACTGTGATTTTGAAAAATTACATTATTTACTAGCCCACACTTGTTCTATCGGATCTAAGTCCGGTGAGAATGTTGGCGATTCCATACGAATGATATTCAGCAATTGAAGGAAGTCGTTGGTGATGTTAGAAAGGTAATGACTTGTACTGACGCAAACTAAACAAACATGTTATTTCAGAATGATATTTTGATAAATTTGTGATGCCATCATTCTGATTTGAACATGCAAATCTGTTCTGAATCCCAACATAATGCCTTCCCGAAAGAACAATATTGAATTGAGTGTAATGTTGGCTTCCAATGTTGTTTTGGTTGGGCTAGGTACCTGGCGTTCTTGATATGAACACCCGATGAGACTCGGATTGCAAGCAAAACCTCTATTCATCAGAAAACATAACACAAGGCCACTGTGAAGGCATCCGCATTGCATGTTCTCTACTTCAGTCTAACTGATAGGGAAAGTGAATTGCTTTGGACGGAATACACTTGATAGGCTTATAAGCATATGGACCTAACTGTGTGTGTATGTTCCAAACCTTAGATCTATCTAACGTGAAGTACACGGTTTGCCTTGAGACATTCATATCCGCATCTGATGATGGTTGGCATGACAAGTCCACTGATGTACTTCGTCTGTTTAATTTAACGGTTACTGCCATATACCGGTCAGTATTCGGCATTATCCCTTGGAAGCGACCTTTATTGTAAAGTCTACTGACATTTTCTTCTGCTTGGAATCAAACAGACCATAGATGACACTCTGCTCGATTCAGAGTTCTTTAGCTGTTGCCATCTCCATACACCCGCATTCAAACTGTCTCTTTGATAATTTTACCACGTAAAATTTCACCCACATGCATTTTGTCCCATACCTTCTGGGACACTAAGCACCCTATGGATCTGTTGTGAATACTTTTGTTTCCTTGCTATAGGTCTTCATATATACCTCCTCTTACACTTTTATCATAACGGATTCCTTAATTTGATCCGACTTCGTCATACCTCTTGAAGATAATCAACAACAACAATGCTTTCGTTATTGTGGCACATCATGAGCCTTCCAGCAATTTGCATAATGATTGACCATGTGTGAGATATTTGTACACATTTATTTTTTTCTTTGGAGTTCGATTTCTCGTGTAGTTCTGAATTATTTTTAATTTATGGGTGTGTGTAAAAAAGTAGTGTTCTGATGTAAAAAATCAAAGGAACTTTATTGTGGCAAGAAGCATTTTTAGTGAGAATTTTTTTTATTTAAACATAGAGAAGATGATGGAAACATTTATATTGTATTATCGTGTTACCAAATATTTTACCGAAAGAACCACTTAACACTAATTTAGTCGCTAATTTACTATACCAGATTAACGTTTTAAGAATTAATTTCAATGAAATGCTCATCGTGTACAATATTGAAGACAAAAGGATAAACAGATTAAAGAAAAAGAAAGAAGCTAGTGAAATAAAGGACCAGCACTACTCTTGTCATTTGTTAGATTGAAAATAATATTTTGTGGTGGAAGTATCATCAAGCATACTCTACATGTGATTTTGACGTTATGCGTAATTACTGTTATGTAGTCAATTACTGTTCTTAATCGGTTTCTGTTAGCAATTTTAAAAGATACAGCAGTCTCTTGGATTATATTATTTTGTAGACTACATCCCTACCATAAAGCTTCGTCCAGAATTCAAGCTTATTTTCCAGTTCACATACTTCTCTTTGTTGTCTATAATGAGATATTCTTCGAAAGAAAACAATTCTTTGTCCTACCACCGAATGCATTCTAATGATATTTTTGCAAATAAGGATGTGTGTGTGTGTGTGGATCACAAATGTTATTCAAAATCACATTACTTTTGAATTCAAGTACCGGCTTATTTTTAATATAATTTTCAATGCTATTAGAACGTGTATTTTATGTAATTCTATATGCTTTCAGGAAAAATATTAATCACACGTATAATAACACTGATTACCGAAAATTAAGGAAATATAACAAAATAACGATAACTCTCCCGAAAATAAGCCACTCGCAATTAATTTGAATATGCTGTTAAATAATAGAAACTGAATAATATGACAAGATGCAAAATACTGGCGCTGCTGATGAATACAACATTTGTGAGAAGCATGAAATTGTGAGATCATGGTGGCAGTTAACTTTGCGTACCTAAAATCAGAATTCTTGTATAGCTAAATTGTAACAGCGTCCTCCGGTCATCATCAGACCGAAAAATTTTGATAGTGAACTATTGAAAGACTAGAGGTATAAAAAAATCAGATAGTCGTGGCTAGATGGCTGAATCTGAGTCCCTATGACTCATACATTTGGTATAAATTTTTAACCGATCCAGGACGTTCAAACTTAGCACCGCCACATACTATTGCAAGTGCCGATGACCGATATTTGTCATTTTTCGCAATTTGGAATAGAACAGGAACTCTGACTGAACTCCGATTCTTCATCGCTGCAAGCTCCGGAAGGTTGGTATTCAGATTAACAGTGCGTCGAACGAATCAAAAGCTTTTAGAACATGTTCTTTAAGAAAGGCGACTCGTCATTTGCGTCCTACTCCCGTCACGCCCTTGGCGGGAACATTTGCAATAGGCACTTCAACATGCCCACTGGTCATGTGATCAATGGATGGAAAGAGGAGTCCATGTTTTGCCACAGAAGATCAAACATCGCTGCAAATGTTGCATTGCTTCTCAGGGGGGGGGGATCATACCCCATATTAAAGTTGCTTCTTGTATACCAAACTTACACTTTCCATTTGTTCACTGCATACATATGCCAATTTTATAACGCAATTGTCTGGTAATTTCTTTTTATGCTATTTTGTACCTTCCCATCTGTTTTATAATGTGTATGATTTCCATTAAATTCCATGAATAACTTTTTGATTTATCGTCATATTTTTGCTATTTTTTCTTAATATATGATAGCCAATTATATGAATATGTTTCAAATTGTTCAGTTTTGATTGTAAGCATAGAGTATTCTCAAAAATTTTAGAGAAATTCAATAAGCAAAGTACATTTTTAATTTTAAAAATATACTTTACTTCGTCTAATTTCACAAAGTAAATTTTTACCTGTTTAATTCAACAAAAAAGTTTTAAATTAGGATGATTCCATTGAAATTGATAATCTAGGAATTATTTCTTTTTTACTATAATTTATATCAATTGTGTTGTTAATCATAATCTTGTTGTATTAAAAAGCTGCTTATATTTTCTTATATTAGTTTTCATAAAATATGCGCCATTTATTGGGATTTTATTAGTTTAAGCATTCATGTAATATGTTGAAAATATTTCTTTTTTCATAACTATTTAAAAGAAATAAGAAAATATTTTACTTGTTATTTTTAAATAGTTATGATTTCTCAAATGTGGTGCATTTCTATGTGCATCAGTTTTGAAAAAAAAAAACATTAAAATTAAATGTTCTGTGAAAAAATCGGTGGCATGTATTCTGTTTACTTGAAGTTTAATGTATTATAAAATTTGAATTATAGTATTCAGCATATATATCATTGATTAAACATTTGTTTAAATTTATTTAACTGTATGAATCTTTCTGTAGATATTTTGCTGTTCACAGAGACAATAGAAGTTACACAGAAAACAGTTCGCGCATCTAGTTTTCTGAAATTTGATTCAGCAATTTGATATATGAAAAGTTTTGAATGATATTCAAGTTTATCAATCAGTAAGTTCGTGAAGATGCATACTAATAATTACATTGATATTCAGAAGTAAATGTGAACATTTTATTCATGGCAAACAAGAAATATTTACTTTGCTTTACAACAAGATACGAAGCGCGAAATTTTAAGTAATCTAGATTTCCGTTTATCATTTAAATGTATTGGCAAATGAGAATATTTTAAAGAATTTTTGGAATTATTCCAATCCCCGCATTTATAATTTGAATTGCGATGAAGTCAGGCAGCCAACGGAATATCAAAAGCAAACACTGAAATCAAAATTGTCTGGGAGCACTCTGAATTTCTTCCACATTATAGATGACCTTAAATCATAAAATCCAAATGTATGTATGTGCGCGTGTTGTTCATGCATGTAGCTTGGATTACTTTGTTTGCTTGACTTATATTAAAAGACTGGAATTAAAGGTACACGACTGCATAAACTTGAATTGCCTCGTCCTCTTTTTTGGAGCTTTAACATAGAATTTTCTAAGATCATGACTACAATAATTATAGCATAGCAATTAAAAATATTAATATAGTATTAACGATTCATATTCAAGTACTTTTATAATTTGAGTTATTATTTATTAATAGAAATATGGATAATTTAAAAAAATAGTAATATATTATATTAATTTATGAATTTTGCAAAAAGAAAAATGAGGAAATATTTTCCAGCGTTGTTAATTCAATAATTTTTTGAGGACTAAATTTGTTTAAAGTCTAAATTTAATTGAAAGTTACTTAAATTAAAATATATTATTATATTTATCAGTTTTGTTACCATTGTGTTATATTGTCATATATATATTTTATATGCCTTTCATAATTTTATAAAAATAAGAGTAAAACGTATGAAGCAAACAGAAAAAACTCAAGAAATTGGACAATCATTTCTACCAATAATGGTAAAACTGAACTTGGAGAAGTTCAATCAAAATCCAAAATTTTGCCCCTAGACTACAGTGACCTAACCTGTTGATAAAAAAATTGAAAAAAGTCTCCCTTGCCATGATAACCAGATGATACTTAGCTATTAACTTGGATGCTGCAATAATAAGTTTTTGCTTAGGAGTGACAATAGAATTTATGGAAAATTGCTTCTAAAATCATAACTTCGTTTTTTACAATGTTCCATTAAGAAATGACATCTAAAAAAGTTAGTTATGAATGAAAATTCAATTTTTAGGTTTTTTTAAAATATAGCATGCGAAAAAACAACCAATTCGTGTTTTTTCGCATGCTATATTTATAAAAGTGCTGACAAACTTTTCAAAAATATGTTGATCTGGATGTAGTAGTTAAAATAGAAAGATATGGTACGTTTTTTTTCCTGACAAGATGAGAAGGAAATGCATCAGAATTAGTTCTGCAACCCTATTGGTTAGGAAACAAGTGAGAAATCTGGGAAAATGACTATTTTTTACTTTCATTCCTTAATGACATGAAAACACAATTCACATAAGAATTTATTATATTTTAAAAATTTCATAAATATTTGAGGAAATATGCTACAAAAATAAGCTGTCTCAATTGATTTAGATCATAGGTTCCCAACGTGGGCAATAACACCCCCTTGTGGGCGTTACAGGCTTTCTGGGGTGCGGTAAAAACCCAAAGAAAATTAGGGGGCGTTGATATGGCACTGAGGGGCGTTGGAAGATTAACCAAATATAGTCTAAAAAAGACTTTAAAATCACACTGATAGTTCATTTCTATCACGTGTGTGAAAATTCACATATTTCGATATGAGACTTCACTGTTCAGAGAAAGACATACCTCTCTAGTATGTACGATTCTGTGGCTGCATGTACTAAAACTAGCAACCTGTCTTGCCAATTTGGCGAGATGCACTCTAAAAAGACGCAGAAAACTGTTGACTTTTGTTGAAAGGGTCACTATTTTAGTGAAAGGAGTAGTGGAACCAGAGTTCATATTATCAGAAGGAAAGGCCTTCAGTGCAAAAATATCTTTATTGTCTTTATGTACATATTTATGTTACGACCAAAGCTGGAATTTCGGCCAGTTCACGTTTTGGTCAGGAGGTTTGGCCAAAGTCCGAAATATTTGCAATTAATATTGTATTTTATACTTTGGCCGGCCATTTCGCGAAGTGGCTGGGAACTCTTGGTCAAAGCCTGATGTGATAATAGTAGATTGAGTTTATGGAGCAGAAAAAGACTAAGAATCACCTTTAAAGGTAGTTGACAAATAGAGTACTCAATTTGCCTCTGTATTCATACTTGATACGCAACGCATTTGCTGAAGATATAATTCGCCATTTTGAAAGGCGCAAATCTCATTTTCACACTATCACATTGTTACAGCATATGCGTTCACTGAATAGTTTCTACTCGTTGAACTCACAGAAGTACTCATTTTTAAATACTTCATTTTTAACAGTAAAACCATCTGCCCTTGATTTCTTATTTCCCATATTGGCCGATCGTCTCAAGCCACTTCGCGAATTGGCCGGTCAAAGCCAGAAATCAACAAAAAGATTGGACATTCGCTGGTAAGTTTACAGCAACGTTGGCCGAAATGCAAATTGGCTCGATTTTGGGCTTTGGCCGTAACATTTACAAAAAATGTCTCACTGGGACTAAAAAAAGACCACTTACAAGCGGCAAAGATAGCGAGATCTCCAACTAAACTGTATTCTAAGAGAGTCTGTAAAAGTGCGTAGGAGATGTTGGGCCGCGGGAAAAAATTAGAGGGCCGAAATAAGCGGCGGTGGAGTAGAAAAATCATCGCCAGTGGTTTACCAGACCAATTGTAGGTAGCTAAAAATAGAACAGCACCGCAGAATGCTACAGACTCATTCTCACTCTTTCTATCGTTCATCGCAGCATGTACTGCGTACGATGAAAACGGCGTTGCCTTAATATTTTGCTACTTCAACTTATATTATTTAAACCAGCAGTATCCCTTGCAGCTCCCTTAACTTGGATCAAGTATAAGTAAAGAAAAACCCACGTCGGAAGCAAAAAAGAAGAGGTGGCAGTACAGTGCGGATTATATAAAATAGGGATTTATCGAAAATCCCTCAAATCCATCATCTCCATTGTGCCTTATTTGTCAAAAAACATTTTCGAATGAAGCGACGAAACCTTCTAGGCTTCAAGATCATCTTAATAAAATGCCTCCGGATAAGGAAGACAAAGTTATGACCTATTTTCTAGAAATAAAGAAGATTGAAAATCAGTCAACTATATCAAAATTATTTTCATCAGCTTCTAAACAAGACGATGACGGACTTCGAGCTTCGTACAATATGTCATTGTTGATTGCTAAAACAAGCAAGCCACATACTATTAAAGCAGTTTTAATTTTACCAGCAGTTAATGAAGTAATAACCACCGTGCTCCATAAACCAGCTACAGATATTATCCGAAAAATTCTTTTGAGCAATAATTCTATGCAAAGACGAATTGATGAGATGGCTGAAAACATTGAAGAATCGTTTTGTAAATATCTGCAGACTTGTTAATTTTCAATTCAGCTGGATGAGTCCACTTTACCAACCAATGAAGCATTGTTATTGCCATACGTGAGGTTTTAAAGATGAAAAAATATGTCAAGAAATGTTGTTTGCTACCAATTTGGAAACAGATACAAAAGGAAAAACCATATTTGATACACAGCAAAAGTTTTTTGACGAAAAGGAAATTCCTTTTAATATTTGTCGGTTGCTACAGATTGCGCACCGGCTATAATAGGGCGTCACAAAGGCTTCATAGCATGCTTAAAAAATAAAGTTCCGAACGTGCTTGCTGTGCATTGCGTAATTCATCGACAGCATTTGGTTGCGAAAAATTTGAGTGAACGTCTCCATACATCACTGCAATATGTTATAAGATCAGTTAATAAAATCAGAAGTAACTCGTTGAATGACAGATTATTTAGTCAGCTTTGCATTGAAAATGATGAAGATTTCAACCGATTGTTGCTTCACGCAGAGGTGCGCTGGCTTTCAAAAGATATTTATTTGACTCGATTTTACAATCTGTTTAAATCTGTGATAGCGTTCCTAGGAAACAAAGACACGGAATTGCGCGACAACCTCATCGCATCAAAAAACGATATTGCGTACTTAACAGACCTCTATAAATTGTTTAATGAAATCAATCTCCAACTTCAAGGAGAAGACTTAAACTTGATAAAGACTAAAAATAGCATTGAAGCTTTCGTATTTAAACTGCTATTATATAAAAGAAATACAGGCAGACGTAAATTCAATAACTTCCCATGTTTATCAGCAGTATTATTCAAGCACGACGATTTTTTTTTTTTTTTTTTTTTTTTTTTTTTTTTTTTTTTTTTGTCAGCATTTGGAAAACCTCTACAATGACTTCAAGGAACGATTCGAGGACATTTTAAACATGGACATACTAGTTTAGGTTTTGGATCCTTTTTTCACTGTCTACACAGCAGGATCATCTCAGTTAGAAGAAGAACTGACAGAACTGACGACAAATGAGGAATTAAAAATTAAATTCAAGAATGGCTACCAAGAATTTTGGCTGCAGAAGTCGATTTCGCAATTGTATCCAAGATTATGGTCGACTGTGCAACGATTTCTTCTAGCATTCCCATCTTCATATTTAGCAGAACGTGGTGCTGTAGCAACATTGGTAACGAAAAAGAGAAATCGGTTCCATGTTACTGAACGCGGCGATTTACGATTGTTAAGTAAAATCGAGCCTGATATTAACAAGCTTCTTAAAATGCATCAAATTCAGCCTCCTTATTAGTTAAGTTAAAAATTCGATGCCTTTAAATTTTAATAAAAATACTCTTTAACAATAATTAAGTATGCCTTTTGAGTGTTCTCTGAAACTGTCAATTTATTTATTTAGAAAGCAATAGTTTATTATGGATTATTTCGTATCATCAAAACCACTGCCTGTCCTTTTAACAGGTAATCTAAAACTTTTATTCTTCTTTATTAAATTAAGAAGAAATTCAGTAGCGTTTCAATTCCAACGACATTCTATCTATTAGTAATTTTTTTTATTTAGTTCTTGTTTTCACCATGCATTATGTACGTTCTTATTTCTCTAGGGGGGGGGCGGTATTGAAATATTCGCTAGAAAAGGGGGCACCAGTTCGAAAAAGGTTGGGAACCTATGATTTAGATAATTATAGATATATTACGAAAAGCAAGATTCCCATACAAATTTTTCATGTTTAAAATTACAGATATTAGACAAATTTAAGAAAGGAATGATAATTAATAACGAACTTTTGCAAAAGTGCTAACTATCTTGTTTTAATCTTAAATAAGATTCCATATTTCTTATCATAGTGGAAATTGTTAAACATTTTAATGCAATACTACAGCTCTGTGTAAAACTAAATGCATACAATTATTTTGTTTTATTTTATTCTTTAATTCCATTCTGAGTGTGGAATACATATTAAACTAAACTGATATTGAACACCTTAAAACAAATTTTAGTAATTTTAAACGCAAATTCAAAAATGTAAATTATAACTGTAAAAGATCATTAATAAAAACTTTCTGTAATATATTTTATTTACGATTCTCGCCGCTATATCTGAGAATCATCATTTTGGTGAATTTTTGGCAACTAAAAAACAATACCAAATTAACTTTGACTTCTTTTCTTGCTCTTGATTTTTTCTAACGATAATACTTATTTTTGCAGATTACGTGGTGATAGATAAGCTAGAACTCTGGTTTTTGATCTGCAGCTTATTTTTAATATTTATTTTATATCATGTTTGGCATGAGTTCGGAATCCACTTAAAGATCTTGATCGAATAAGCTGTCATAAGTAAAAATTGAAATCATGTCTGAAATTTTGGCAAATTGATTATTTAAAAATTATGTGGGGCGTTTTTAGAAGAATTAACATGTTTTATAGAAATATCAATGATTTTACACGCTGCGAAATAGTTTATTAAATTTTGAAAGAAGTAAATGTTTGCAATTATTTAAATAGAAAGAAATTATTGTTTGCAATTTTTTAATATAATATTTAATAGTAACTGGTGAGTTTTTTTTATGAAGTTTTTGATTATTACTCCGATTCAATTATTTTGAATAGTAATAGACAATAGTAATTGCTTATGCTCTCTTACTTGGCTAATATCCTGTTTTAATTATTCTCTAATCTACTATAATTGCAATTGCTCTGAAAGCTAATAATAAATAACATTTGATGATTTTTTTAAATAATTTTAGCGATTAGTTTGGTTTAAATATATTCTAAATATTATTATGATGATTATTCAAAAAAAATAATCGTAATTGTTTGTGCATTTTTAATGATTATTCTGGTTCAATTGTTCTTAAATTTACAATAATTACACAATATTCTGAATAATTATACAATACTCTGAAGATTAATAATTGTTGATTATTCATGCATTTTTGACACCTTTTCTCAACTAAATGTAGTATATGGTAGAATATTTTTTTTGATAATGTAATGATGACCCTTTTTTGTTTGATAAATAATATTTATAAATATCTCCAAATAAATTTTTAGAATGTTAGATATTTTGGAAAACATACTTCAGTTTCTTAAAATTCCCGTAAGAAATTGAAATATCTTATTGCTATTTAAGCACTTAAATAATTTTAATTAAATTATTCATTCCTATTATAAGAAAACTATCATGAATGTCAATGACCTGAAACAGTTTTTATCGCAATGTATTATTTCATTTTAAGCAATATTTAATTTTGTGGTTAGGAAAATCATTTATAAAATAAATTTTACCTTTTAAGCAATATTACAAATATAATTGCACTAGAAAGTAATTATCTTTTCGGTGTTACCTTACTAAAATATTCCATAAACTTTTTAATGATTTTTACAGGGATTGCATGGATCAGAATTGTACTCGTTTCTTCTCACATGTTTGATTGACACATTTTTGACACACGTTTGTTGACACATGTTTTTTCTCTAGGTATTTGATTTTATTCTTTTTCTCAAGTATATTATTACATTCTAGAATAGACAGAAGTCAAATGTTCTTATTTTAGATAATATTTTGATATAAATCAAACATGCTGGATATCTTAAATTGAGCTTACAAATTTTTTCCTTAGTGTCATGCTGCTATTTTAACAAAGTCTAATATATCGATTCTATTACACATAGTCTAATATGTAATTACTGTAAATAACATAAAATGTTTATAAAACTTAATAATTTGCATCAGCAGTCAAATATTTAATATACGAGCTTAAGAATATAAGACTTTCCTAACTTGACAGAGATATAAATCTACTCTATTATTTGTAATTTAATCAAACTTTTAAAACAAAAAAATTAAGTATGTTTTAGTTTACATATTCTAAGACTCCACTACATCAACTTATATACACTATCACATAGTGAGATATCAAACAAATGTAGATTTTTTCCAATACTCTTCAAGTATTTTTTCAATAATCCTATTCTCCTGTTGTCTGACGAAATTAGACAAGATCCTTAAGAAATCAAGAAATAGAAGGGTAGACAAATATATGTCCTCTCTGGAAAGTCTCAAACAGTCCCAGATGTGCTCAGCAGAAGCTTGCAGAACATGACATTTTGAACAGGCTGCAAAGATCTCTTAACACCCGGAAAATGAGTATTAGTATGACATCTAGTCATTCAATTTAATGAACGTTCTTCTTTCATCTTCTTCCAGGAATTAATTATAACGATTGTCAATTTGAAGAAATTGAAATACATTTGATTTTTGCTTATAAAATTTAACTTGAGCAGATTTCTGAAAGAAACTATGTATTTGTATTTTCTTTTATTTGCACTTTTTTCCACTTTTGTTTTTTTTAATAATTGTATTTCCTTATACAAAATAAAGAAACCAAAAAATAACCATATTCTATTGTATAAAATAAAGTATTTTATAAGGTTATTGCATAGGCACTTATACAGGAAGTAGAAATTCGAAAGAATACTTAGAGAAATTTCATTAAATAATTATATTACTTAGAAACTAAAAATAATTTAGAAGTGCACATTTAAATTCAAACATGATCATATATTTTAAACTATATATCCACATATTCTAAATGTTTTGTTTATAAAAAAAATTAATAAAAAAATGTCCTCAACAAATTCATTCTTGTATTTCTAACTATGACAACAATCAGAGATACCCACTTTATTAATATGCCTCATCCTGTATATGAAAATAAAATTATTTTCTGGAATCATATTTGCATGTTTCAACACTATGTAAGTAAACCAAATCAAAAATAGATTTTAAACATTGAAAATAAATCCATCCATTGCGTAGACAGTGTCTTTTGTTGCTATTTTTACATGTTGGCATAATGTTATGCCTGCCTCTAATCGTGGATTCTTCCGTATTCAAAAAATGCCTCTTTCGTCGAAACTAATAATATTTTTAGATTGTTTGCATTTCAGTTGCGATTTTTCTCCTTCTGTGCCAGATGTGTATTCACACATTTATACCCTCGAACCTATGTCACTGAACATTAAAATACATATCTGCGAAAAATGTATGAGCTGACGAGAATTTAAATTTTATTTCTCAAATTTATAAAGTAGCAGCTGCTTGTAATTCGTCACACTGAAATTTTGGTGTTTAAATATATTATTTAGCATATTACGGGATCCAACGTATTCAAAACTCAATATCACAAGATACCGCAAATTTACGTTTCTGTCAAATGCTGCATAGATTTTGCACGCTTGAAACGTAAATCTTCACCAGATGCAAATTTATGAACAGATCCAGATGCTGATCCACTGTTCTATTCATTTTGCTGATCCGTGAAACTTAAGAGAAACTGGATAACTTGCAAAATCCCTTGTCCCTAAAGAACTACATAATTCTTTTTAAAATTCATTTATTCAAGGAACACAGAGCACAATTCATATTTAAATTTATAACCTTCCTGTGTTGTCAGGTAAAAACAAAATCTTTTCTCCTTCCAGTTTAAAGAATATCTTAAAATAGCTTATAGACAAAGCAAGAAAAATGTTTGATTTTCTGAGAAACACATCACCAAAACTTGTGATTTTAAATTTAATTCATTCACTTAGTAAACTTCTAGGGGTAAAAAACAAGTTTATCCGCTACAGAACTTTTCCGTTTTTATATTTTTGTTTGTTCTTATCAAGTTACTTCTATAATAATCAAGTAATTTTTTAATATGAGATAATTCCATTTCTAAAATTTGCTCCATAAAATTATATTATATATATATATATATATATGGGGGGAAATTGTGCATTTATTACACATTCAGACTACTTTGTTTCACATAATTATTAATATATTTACATGAAAACTTAATTCTATCTATCTACTAAGTTTTTGTAAAGTTTTTAAATCTGAATGGTTGCCTTCAACAAGATTGAATTCATACTCGGATGTTGGCCACTATCTAACTTAAAATAAAAAAAATATGTCCAATTTTAAATTTTTGATTAAAATGATTGTAATTAGTTTGGATCATAATCAACATACATTTGAATGCTCTGTGAAATAATTAGTACAATGAAAGGATTATTTAATAAAATTATTAATTCAGGAACTCTTCCCACTTCAAGAAGGGAAGAGAGTATACTTATTTTCTCATGTTTAATACTATCATCTGGTACAAGCATTGAGAATAGGAAAAAATAACTATGGGATATCGGCTCAACTTTTCCATGTACATCTGCTCATTGAAATTGTTTTTAATAATGATATTTACAATTTTTTTCTTGAAATTTAGTTTCTCATTAAGGGGCATTTTTACACTTTTTTTTTCATCCATGTATCACCAATTGTAATTACTTTGGAACGTAGAGGAAATTAATTCCACTGACTTATGCTTAACACTATATTTCAAGATACAAAAGAGCCTTTGAACAAAGCTAAATAAATAAAAAACGTCATTTTTTCTTCAAATTGTTATATTTTTCCCATGTCATGTCATGCAAATGTCATGTCATGCATGTCATGAAATCATGTAAATGGTTTTAACTGAAACCTCAGACTCATCACAGCTGACTGGCGTAGTTCTCTGGAAATAACACACAACAATCAAAAAGAACATTAATATATTTCCGTTAACTGATTTGTTTAGGAAGTGAGAAACCTAATTTTAAACAAGCTTCAATAATAAATTACAATATTTCAAGTAAAAATTATCAAAAGCAATAATTTAATAATTGGATGAACAAAAAGTATAGTTTGACCTCAATACGAAACAATGTTTTAAAAACATTTAATTGTAAAATAAACTTTGTCAAATGAAAGCTTAAGGAAAAAGTTCGGGTTCCTCACTCTTAAGGAAAGTACTTTCTGAATATAACTGTTTTGATATTAACATTTAATAATTCCTCTCTGAATCATTTTATGATTTACTTAATAATAAAATATTTTCTCAAAGTATGTTTCAAATAATAAAATTTAGATTTTATTGTTTTTTAATGAGCTCGTAATGTAACGTTGTAGTACGGTATTTAGAACGATGTACTTATAGCTCCCTTTCCCCTCGACACGTATTTTGAAAACAAAAAATAAAAAACAGAAAGCTCTAGTGTTTGCTAAAAATACTTAAGACTAAAAAATAAAACATTGAGCGAAGAAATAGCTGAAAAAATTAAAGCTATAATGAAGATAATTTAAAATTTGATACATAATATTTTTGTGTGAAAATATGTTATTTATAAAATCAAGGTATTTTAGTGACTCTGATATGGCAAAATGACTTTTGTATAGTTTTTCAAAAATTTTGTTTTTTCATTGTTACTTACATATGGATTCATTTTTTCAATGAATTAATAACTTGCAAATTGTTATAAAATAAAAATGTAATCGACTATTTGCCAGGATACTTTTAAAATGTTCTAATATGTATTTTTTTTTTTATTTTCAGATTGACTGTTACAAAGAACAATATTGTTAACTGATTTATTTAACTCAATTTGAATATTTGAAGGAAAACATTATTTTTCAAATACTAAGTCATGAATAGGAAACAAATTTGTCAAGCAGAATTTTTTATAGTAAACTAAAGAGTGTATAAATCAAGATAAGCGAACATTAAAAATTTTAATGATTATACTTTAATTTAAAAGGCATTCTTTAATTTCTTAAAGTAATTTGATTGCACTGAAGAGGGTATAGTCGACATTTTAATCATTTTAATGCTCTTTGTAAAAATTTCCTTAAGGGAAGACTTATCATACTTCCCCCCCCCCCCCGTTATTTAACGTTATCTGAAATCACGCTCAGGACCATACGCTCTATAGAGCCCTGCCCTGTGAGTAAGCCAAGAATTAATAAAAAGCTTAATTAGCATAGTCTTCAAATTTTAGTTTCATAAGCAAACATCAAATAAATTTCCATATAAATTTGATTTTTAGATTCTAGTAATGGCAGACATTTTAAGATTATACTCAATATGGATGCTCTACTTTCAAATACATTTAACATTCATGGATTCATTTATTTTCAACAGCAAAGACTACAGTTGTATTCATTTCTGATCATTCATAGCTTTCGCATGAAAGATTTGGCAAATTATTTTAGTTCATTGAATATCAAGGATGAACTTTCAGCTAAGCAGTCAGCCTGTCCTGGTTTCAATTTAACAGTTCTCGAGTTCGATTACAAAATCATAAGGGGACTCAGAATCCAAGTTAAAATTCAGATCTCTATTCAATTAATCCTTCCGTATTCATAAATCAAACTTTTCATATGCAAAATACAGTAAGTAGCAGATTATAACAACAGGTGATCGTATCAACTTTTCCTCTGTAGATAAAGGTCTGAAATTTAGTAAAATTGGGCTAATGGAAAAAAAAATCAGTATAAAATGTATTTGTATATACATGGTACTTATGTCTATATTCAAATATTTTCCATACACAAAAATCTAAAACTGTAAAACAGTTAAATTAGAAAAAAAAATTAATTGTATATATAATTTGCTTAATTAAACTAATTTATTTATCTCAATTTGAATATTTGTAGGGAAACAATATTTTTAAAATTTTAATTGATGTACAAAAAACAAATATATGTAGAATTTTTACATATATTGTATTTTTTCCTTTAAAAACTGTTCAATTTCAGATTTTAAACAAATACTTAAGCAGTTAATTTGATTTTTCTCTACATTCATTCAGAAAACTAAACTTCGTTGATTTATAACTCTCTAGCAGAATAATAAAGTAATTTAAGCTAGACTTTTACATTAAATATTTTTGAAAATGGACCTCGTATTACTTTTCATTATTTATGTCTCTAGAGAAAATAATAATCATTTTCATTCATAAAATATAAATTTCTAACTTTGAGATTGAAATTAATATGTGCATTTTTCTCATTTTCATTGCATTAACCATATCACTTGGGAATTTCATAGCAAGTGAATGGCTTAAATTACTTTAATGTAATCCTACATGTTATTATTTATTTTGAGTTGCATAATGTTTTTGGAAAAACCTATAGAGGCTTATTTGGCTATGGATTTTAATATGGTACATGAGTATCAATAGCGTTGTAATTGTATTTATAACCATAATACAACAAATGAATTTAATACTTTAAAATATATCATAAGTATACAATTTAAGTAAAAGATTTTATTTTAAATTATTAGCTTTTTTCAATATTTCACATTTGAATTTCCAAACATACTTTATAAGATTTAGAAAAATATTAGAGTACACTTTGAAATTTAAGATTATCGAAATGATTACGAAATTGCATTTACAAACAGATAACCACTTTATGGAAAGAGTTTATCTTTTCAAGAGTTTTATTTTAAATTTAGGAAAAATATATATTCGATATTCTGAAATGATACGTTTTCTTTTTTTTTTAGGTATATTCACAATTTTCCGATTTCTGTCATAATTTTCAACGGGCGAGTCCAGGAAAAAATTTTATTTTCATTGATACATTTTACAAATCTAATTATTTCAAATTATAATAATTATGTTTACATTTATTGTAAAAAATGAATAGGAAATTCAAATTAACTAAATGAGAGTCAATTTAATAAATTAACAAAAAAAAAAAGATCATAAATAACATATTCTCAGCACAGGCACGCACACAGATGAAATAAAAGAAAATATCGAATGAGGGGGCAGGAGTGGTTGATTGGGAATGGCGTCATTTTCATGACCGAGAAGTCCTTGTTTCTAATCTGAGCTCATGGTGAAGGAGCACGTGATGGTGATGGTAGCAATATACTTCTATTGATGTGGTATGGTTTGGAATAGAATGTCGGTATAGTAAGGAATAGAAGTATTTCCAGTGTCGAATTCATTTGATCGTTGTTCAAAATTGCATAGTGATTGACTAATTTTAATAGTAGTTTTATTGGCAGGAAAAATGGAACAGATTTCAGAGCAAACAAACATGTTTCATTTTAAATTATCTGCATTTCACTGGTTGTAAAGATTAACTGAAATTAGGTTATTTTGAAACAGGATATTTTAATTGGAAATAACCGATTGAAAATAATGCTTTATTATTTATAATAAATAATAATAACGTAAAGTGTAAAAGAATTAAGAAATTTTAGGAAAACTATTATATATTTCTATACAATATAATCTATGATTATGTGACATATTTATGATCAATAATCTATATGTCATGGTCCGCAAACTCCACTCAAATTAAGAGAGGCTTCTCCAATGAGTTTCTCAAATAAATTTAACACTGAAAATATGGGATATTCGAATAAGATTTTACAACTTATATTAATGCATCGAACCATGAATTTAGTCAATCATGTGTTTATCTATAGAAGACCATTAAAACCGTTAGGCTTTTTATTTCTTTACATCTAAACAGCTACGTGCTACCAATGAAAATAATACCGAAATTAACTTGAGTTTGAGAGGAACGTCGGCAGGTGGTAGATAAAAGAACGCTGTCTGCGTGTGTGTGTTTCTCCCCCCCCCCCCCTTTTTTTTTTAAAGATAGCTTCATAAAAAGCCGCGAACTCCCTCCCGTAATCTTGATGTCAAGCGATTCATGTCATAATTGAATGGCATTGCGGTTATAGTTTCGTAATGGAACCACCAGTATGCCCTTCTAGTTGTCAGAGTGTCTATATTTACTCAGTAATTTTTGCAATGCTGGGTAGAAATTATTTCCTGACATTTAAAACAGTTTTTTTAAGCAAGCAAAACCTTTGAGACAGACCTGTCTTTACAAGATAAGGGAATTCAAAGTAAACCAACTGAAGGATAGAAGTGCTTCTTCGGAACCAGAGGAAGAAATGATCTCTAGTCCCTCTATGACTAAAGTACAGAAGGGAACTTTTATTTGTATAAATACCCTTATTAGTAGCATTAGAGTTAGGTTAATTTTAGATTTGCGGCTTGGGTAAAATATTTCTAGCAGATTAATGCAAGATTATATATATATATAGGTCTAACCCCAGGACAAACAGGGGGTGTTATTGTTCCCAATAGAAGCTAATAACTACAGGATATAATAGCCATTGAAGGGGAGCCCTCAACCTTTTCTTAGGTTACAACAACGAGATAGAAGAGAAAAAGAATGTAGAAGAGGAGAGAAGAAAGGAAAATAAAGAAGAAAGCAGATTACTGGGGTGCAAAATAAATACAGCTAAAAGTTATCCATAAAATCATGTTTCTCGCAAAATGCGAATAATTGAAAAGAGGATAGTGAATATAATCTTCTGTGACAGGCATCTCCCAAGCTATATATTATTTAATATAAATTAAACATTATTTTTTGAATCTATTTAAAATTAAACGTAATTATGCAAATCTAATATGTTACAATTTTTTTTTCATTAAATGAAAGTTTTAATTCTATATTTAAATTTTTAATGACAAACATAGTCATTAATATTTCAATTTAAATTTATATTCATGCAAAAGTCATAATATTACCTTTAATTTTCTAATGTATATAGATGTAAGATTAAGAAAAAATATATTTATTAAATAGCATCTAATCGATGCAAAGAACCTATTCTAATAGATTATTTTTATAAACCAAAAATATTATTTCAGAAAATTTAAGATACATTTATGAAATTTCTATATTTTTAAATTTATATTTCAAGCAAATATTACTTTATCTCTTCGTTTTTATAGAAACTATTCATGGTATTTCTAGGATAGTTTCTTGGGCATTATACCAATTAAAAATCGGTATCATAAGAGATTCTGATGTTTTATGCGAACGTATCTATTCATAACTTCTTACAACTGCCTTCACAATAGGTATTATTCCATCAGAAATAAATTAATTTTGCATGAATATGACATGATGAAAATTGCTTTCGAATCATAAGTATTTGCTAATTAAACATTTCAGATTTCTCTTTGAACTAGTTAAATTAATCACGTCTTGATTAATTTCCCTAATAATTAATTATACTTGACCCAAATTGAAATGGACATTTTAATCTCGGAGAAGTCTACTCTCCTCAAAGAATACAAAAGTCCTTCTTGCATAATTTTTCATATTTATTGTTAACATTTTACATGTATTCTTAAGAAAGTAATGGAATTAATTTGGCTTTTTAAGAAAGTGTAAAACTCGATAATATATACTAGATTAAGAATTTCTAAGACACTTATTTTTAAGTGAAACTGTAGTCATTTATTTATACATGTAATATATTGACTGATATGTATACAGGTCCTAAAAATTCTTTTAAGAGAATCGGCAATTTTTCAATACAATTAGTTTTATATAATTTCATAATATATTTTACAAAATTCTTAACTAATATATATATATATATTCACAGTTTTTTATTGTTTGGAACAAATATCAATTAAATATAACAAAAAGATAGAATGAATAGCCAGTATACAATTTTAAAATTTGAGTCTTTTAAAAAATTATGCAGATCCAGAGGTAAGAACGAAAAAGTCCAGTAAATCAATTTGAAGGATTTCGAATAAAATACTTCTAACTAGGCATTATATATACATACAGGGTGACCAGCGAATAAACCCTGATTTTAAAATTAAATATCTCAACAACAAACAGCAACAAAATCATAAGGTTAGCAATACATTTATTAGTAAAACTGTAAAAATGGTGTACAGAAGTTTCAAAAATTTAGTTACAAAAACTGTTATCAAATGGTGCTCTGCCCTCAAAACTCTGTCTCTGAAAGGCGTCTAAGAAATTAATAAAGTCGTTGCAGTTCGAAAGAAAGAAGTGGCGTAAACGAACAATGAAATTTGACACCGGGTCTTGCATTGTCTCAAAGGAAATAGAATCCCATGTAACACCAATCACAGATTCAAGCTCATCCAGAGAAGCGGGACTGTTTCGATAGAGATTGTCTTTCAATGCGCCCCACAGAAAAAAAGTCAGATTTTGCTGAACAATTCCACAAACTTTGACTGCATTTTCAGGAGTGACTGCTGTTTGCGTAAGCCCAACATTTCCATTTCGATCATCGACTCTGCCAGTCCATTCGAATTTTGCAAAGAGCATGCGAATGGTTTTCACATCGTGTCCAACTAGAACATTGACTCGCTTTTGAAAACTGCGCCTTGTTGCCGTAGAACTGTGTTCTAATCTGTGGTACTCCAGTATCAAAAAAATATGTTGTTCAATAGATTACATTATGTCAATTTCTAGGCTAGTCTCTTTTCACTATCCAACAGTCGTTATCGCTTTAAAATTTGAAGCACATTTTAGAAGCTATTTATAAGGTAACATAGCAAGGTAACATTATAAGAAAACAATGCTATCAGTAAACAGTTTTTGTAATTAAATTTTCGAAACTTCTGCAGACCATTTTTACAGCATCGCAAGTAAATCAAAATAATTCTATTGGTTGTTTTACTGAATAGTTCTATTGATGTTTGTTGTTGAGATATGAGATTTAATTTTGAAATCAGAACTTATTCGTATAATATATATATTTATATATGAGTAAAAAATAGAATTTTGAAAATTTCAGTTTAAATGGGAGTTAAAATCACCATTGTTTTTATGGTTTCAGGGCAATGCAAAATAAGATTCCTGCCTGAAAACTGTACTTACTTTACTTTATTAATGAAAATGTGACAAAGTAATAAGTTACCATTGTTTCAAAATGGCATTTTTAAAAATATATTTCCCCATTTATTAAATGTTTGAAAGCATTTTACTGATTTTCCCTCCAAAAAATTATTTTAATACTGTTACTCTTCCAACTGCGAGCTTTGCAAGCGGGCGTGCTTTGCACTATATCATTTTTTTGATATAGTGCAAAATCCGCTTGTATCTGTATCTCAGATATATATAAAGCTCCTTTCATTCTTATTTTCTCAATACTTTTATCATCCTATTTTTACTGTACATATCATATGTGAGTCTATATTCGAAAAATCCTCAAAATAAATTTTAGACAGCTTAGGGTTTGTTTGCCGGAACTTAACCCTTTTTGTTCTAACGTACAGGGACGATAGAAGATACTATTCTCCCCTTTCCCTACATTCTTAGGTATGGGGATGATCCGAGTCTCATCTGGCTCCAGTTCTTTTCCATCAAATATGTGTTATCTATGCCTTCGAGTATTGTTCCAACAATGTCCGGAATACCTGCACATGTCGCTTCGTTGTTTAAAAATGAATCAAGTTCTAACAGACGTAATATATATTTTTATAAGTTTTTTTTATATCAAATAAATAAAAATTAAAAAATATCAGATATAAAAATTTTAAAAATACGGAAAAAAAAAAACGTATTTGCCAGAAATAAAAGTGTAGTTTCGGAACATGCAGTTTCATTTGGATTCTAACTCGTAATTTAATTGTGATGTGAAGTAATATTTTCATTCAAATCATTTATTCTTGTTTATTATTTGTTTCGAATATGCGATACGTATTAAGCAAATGACGGCCAAACGATACGTATTAAGCAAATGACGGTTTTTGAGATTTCCTTTAATAGTTTTTTGTTGATAAATGTTAAATTTACCATTTTTTTAAAAATATTTTCTTGACATTTCCTAGTGAGTATTTTGAATTATTACTTTGAAGTTGTTTGAGTTAATATTATATTTAATTCATAATAAGTACAACATTTAATGAAAATGCTTCAATTACCGATTGGAAATAAACTAATCTTCCTGTAATAACTTTGACTGACATCTGCTCTAATTACAGAAACAATATAAAGGATGAGATCAAGCAGAAGACACTCACTGCTCAACTTGCCACCCCCAAAGTTATGCTATCGTTTGGAGGACATGGCAATCACGACATATTCAGTATGTCCCATCTATCAGTAGTGTTTACAAAATTCTTCACTTAAGTCATGATTTGAACTCAATATCATCCAAGAGGGAACGCGACCCCTAACCAACATGACCGTAAATGAGTAAATCTCCGGAACTGTGTGAATTGTGGTTTAATTTACTTTACAGGAAATTCAAAAACTTTATTAACTGCTTAAATAAAATATAGATGCTGCAAAATTTGTAACAAATTATTTTCTTCGTAAAACACTTAAAATAATTATAAGAAAAATATCCTTAAAATATCGTTATTTCAGATATCAATATTTTATTTTTATCTCATTACAAGCAGCGCAATTCTCAATTTAACTTCCCATAAAAGCTCAATAGACGAAAAAAGCAATGTTTTTTTTCCTAGATTCCTAACTTATTATTATAAATAAAATATGATTTACGTAATTTTATTGAAATATATGGTTAAAAATAATTGCTTAGGTCCTTTTAATAATATTTGATAAAATGTGTGTGCGTTTTTTCTTCTGTTTAGAATAATATTTTACTTCCCTCACAAATGAACAATTTTGGCTTTGCCATTTTGAATACATTTTTAAGAGTTATTCAAAATAACATGCCTTCACTTACAACCAATTTTATTTCAAAACCAGCCATTAGAGCATTCCGTTTTTCTTTCAGCATTTATTGGGATTGATTTGTACCTTAACTGATAATACTTTGACATGTACTCATTTTTATTCAAAACCATGGGACTTTGTCAATTATCAGCATTATGGGAAAAAAGTGATCACGAGATACAAGCAAAATTATCCTCAAATTAATTTTGTTAGTGAAAATATTGCTAATGAACAATTTGGGTGTACCAATAATGCATGCAAACTATCTTAAATATTTATAAAACATCAAGTTTATAAAATTTTGTAAATTTCCTGAATAGTACTAAACACCGGAATACTCTAGCAAGACATTTTTTGTTCAGTATTTTCATTGATTTTATAAATAAAAGTAAAAATATACTTTTTTTAATATATAACTTTTATAAAATATATCAACTCCTTCATCAGCTTGAATTATATCAAGCACCAAAATACTCTGGCAAGACATTAGTTAATCAAAAATTTGTCTCATTTTTATCCTTTCATTCTGATTAAAATGGTATATAACAAATAAAAAAAAACTCCACTTGAATTATAGATGCTTATATTTATAATGTATCTATTTAAATTTCTAGGAACTGGTCAATTGTTCTTTTTGAGGAAAATGTGAACGATAGGAACAAAAGTAGTCTGAGAACAATTCACGGGAAATAATTTTGTGAAAAATACGATTAACAACCATATACTTTAAAATTTTACGAAGTACAAATGTCATAATTTTTTTTTTTAAATTGACGAATACAATCTTTCTGGTTTTTCAAAAAACATCAATAAGTTTCTGCCAAACACTTATACGTCAATTGGCATTGATTTTCAATCTTCCATTCCTAATCTAGAAAATGGAAGAAATAATTATTTAAAAAACTACATTTTGGTACTTTTTCTTCAAAAATAATTATGAATTTTAATTTTGTAGATTGCTAAGTATATTTTTCAAATTTAGGCTTAATAAAAACACACAAGTTTGTTTCATGCCAAAAGTTTAAAACATTTTCTCAGTGAACACAATTTTTAAGTGCCAGAATTTTTATACTTTTCAGGATGCCATTTTAATTATTATATAGTTGAGTTATTTTACATTTGATTCTGTACAGTAATAATTTGGAGTTAAATAATTTCCCAATAATACACAAATAATATTTTTTATTTTACTTGGCAAGCAAACATTTTTAATGAATGAAAATATTGAGACCACACACATATTTCGAAACTAAAAGTTTTTTTAAAAAATAAAATTTCCACTTATCTTCAATTTGTCTTAAGATTTGATTTTAAAATTTTTGAAATTCACCATTATAATAAATAATAAATTATATTTCTAATTTTTAATATTCATATTTGAGATTATTTTAGAATTTAGTTTTTAATAAAATACTTATTATCTTATTTATCTTATAATATTATAGAAGCAACTTTTTTTAATTCGTTATTTTTGTTTTCAGTTCGATAACAATCTTAAATGAGATTTCCAACTCTTAACATATATAATTGAGACGATTCCCACATTTAGCTTTTTATAAGGTCCTTACCTTTGTTATGTTGGTAAAATTATTTTCCTCTAGACACAGATTATTTTTTTACACTTGACAAACATAAAAAGTGTTCTCGACGAATGAAAACCACATTAGCGCAGACCTTTCGAGAGAAATATTCTTTTTCCAACTCTTTACCTTTACCATGAGAAATAGTAATCCACAAAATACAGTTCAGGGCGTCGTCTAGTGTATTTGCCAAATCGTCATCCCATCGATGAACGCTAGACTGACTTCTGTCTCTATTGATTCCTCGCTTCTTTTCTTACACGAGAAGAGGCATTTGAAGTCTGAAGAAACGGCAATAAAATAGCTTTCTTGAGATTGAATTTCTCATAATTTGTTTTCAACTATAAAAGGATTTGCTTCTCTTTATCTTAGCTTTCCTTTTTCTCAAATCTTTGACAAAGTTTGCTTGGCTTAGAAGAAAGTGTTAGGATAGCTATATTTCTTATTTTCGCTCTAACAATTCTATTTTTTATTTGAATTGTATTTGCGTACATAAGAAAGGAGAGTTTATTCCCCTCTCCCCTTTTTTCGCTTTATGCGCCAGTGAGTTCTAGATTAGTATATTCTTACGAATTAAGTTCAACTTATTTTATAATGGACAAATTAAACTAAATAAGTCGTTTTATGCTATTTCAATTCGACATGAAATAAATTACAATTTATTTAGTAAATATTTCCTACATTCATCACTTAAAAATATTGCAAATAATATTTATAATGAATTAAATTTATGAATATAATTTTAAATGAGGCTTTATAACTATTATTTTTCTAATATGAAGGAAAAATAACATTAAACTAGAAGTTTATACAAATTTTAATTTCAATATCTAATGAATATAATAAAATTCCATATAAGGCCTTGTCTTGAAGGTTTTGTGTTTCTTCTCTCTAGACCATGTTTTGGCTTATATTATTCAAGTAATAAATGAGTTCAAAAAAAAAAAAAAAAAAAAAAAAACCCAGATATACATATGAATTTATCTAAGTGATTTTCATGCTTTACTTCTGATTTCACTGGAAGTGTATCACATTATCAACGTACAGCTGAAACATTGTGCACTGAAAGTAATACGTTAATATTTAATTTTCAATAACAACAATCAAAACGTCTCCAAAATTATTGCAAGTTTGTTTCTTCTAAAAACTCTGTGATTACTTCAATGTGATATCAATAGCTATTTTTAGCAGAAAAATTTCCACATCGCAAGAATACCGTAAGATACGATTCTAAATAAGAGTCCAAGCTTATCGTGGTTGGACAGCACTCTTTAAAACGTACGGTTCCGGGTTTCAGCCGTTGTTGAACATTGCGAGAGGAAGTATGCGCTTCTGATGTATGCATGTACATGAGCTTAATATTTTCTGGATATCCTTCCTTATGATTCGTGAATATGGACTCTTAAAGTTAAGCAATTTACACAGGGGCCTTTAAGCCTACATTACGCTTTAGAACGATCTTCAATCGCTGTGATTTCCATCACGCGATGTTAAATGTTTATATTTTGTTTACAGTTCACAAGGTTTCTCTTCATAGATTTTTGTTTTTATATAGTTTCAATATTTGTCCATTCTCTCATATTTGATTGAAAAGTAATAATAAATTCAATTTTAGCTATCTTCAGACATTCTATAATAAAACAACTTCATCCGTAAAATTGCTTATGACATGATGCACATTATTCTGTAACTATATCCACTACATGAAAGGAGGCGTGTGCTCCTTTCTTCTAAATTGAGCATGCTTCATCTATGCATAATCAGAGTGGATGGAAAAAAATATATACATAATATATTTATGACATAAGTTTATTTTACATTCACATTTTTTTGAAAAAATTTAACGATGCATACTATTTTTATCTTGTTCTGACCCAGTGCCCATTGGGTAAATTGTACTGAATGGTAGTCCCAGTGTGGTGTGAATGTCCATACTTATGCCCGTCGTGGTGAAAGACTTTTCGATCTTCCCTGTATGGTACCGACTGAAAACGCTTTGGAATGGCAGTAAATTATGTCTATAATGTTTAGTAATATGGTAACCGAAAGAAATTTTCAGGCTTTCTACGGGTTTTCAGCATATTAAACTTTCAAGATGCGAAACACTTTTCTGATAAATGAAGAACTGTTTTCACTGCGATGATTAAAATAATGTCCTGCATTACGAAATAAGCACTTATTTGTAGTTGAAAAATGTAAATACATTGTGTTTTGAATAAACGAAGATAAAAAAATAAAATCCTTAAAAATAAATTAAAATATCTCTCAAAAAAAGCAATTTTCCCAGTCATATAAATATACGTTTATGACTGGAAGCAGCGCTAGATGATAGCTGAATGTTTAATGCTCAAGCTTTTCTCTAAACGGTTTACAGATTCAGCTTTATGAGTTTCCATGTTCCTACAACGGACATGGAATTTTGATGTGGTTTGGAAAACACATCAAAATTATTGTCCGTAAGACTTTTTTTAGTGTAGAAACACTAAAAAGTATAAGTCCATTGAAACTGATACGTGTGGCTCCTCAAATTTTAATATTTACTAAAAATATAATTTGGAATTACTTTTAGGTAAAATTCTGGCTCAGCTCTTAGAGAAAACGATACTAGTGACAACAAACATTTTCCAACTGAAACCCCACGATTTCACATGAATTTGTTCATTCTGATTTCAAATGTCTTTTATTAACATACAGCTATGCTTTAGGACAAAATTCTAGAATGTAAATTTTACTCAATTTATAAGATTATACAAAATAAAAGTAAGAGTAAAACGTAAAAAGACAAGGTTACTGATATTTGTAACTCTATTAAATACATAAGATTCTGTTTTTACATTTCGCTTTAGCTAATAGAGAGCATGAACAAATCAATAATGTAAATAACATCACTTTTGAATTGTTTTATTCATTTTTCAACCCTAATTTCTCTTTATTAGCATAAATGATTCCAAATTTTCCATATAATTTCAAATTCAGAAATTATATAAATAATATAAAACGCATCATAGAGAATATCTAACTCATTTAAAGATCGCATTTCTTCTAATTTTCCTGTAAAAAGCAAACCATAAAATTATGTTTAAACACTATGTTAATTTTTAGTCAAGGCGATTCTCTAGATTAAATATCATTAGCACATTTAAAAGAAAAAAGTTTCTTGTAACTCATATTTCTAATTATTTAATTATTTTTTGGATGTTTAGTCACTATTATCATTTATTGAAATTTCCAAAATTTAAATTTAAGCAGATTAAATTTTTTCTCAAAAATATCTTTTTTTATTTATTTGATAAAAATATTTTTTGGCTGTATATTCCTTTTAAAAATGATTCCTGGTATTGGTTATCAGAGAATGGCAACCAATAAACACGCAGTTTGAATATTGTTGTATTAAGGAATCTAGTTTGGCATGATAATCTGCTGATTTCGCTTCGCATTTCACTGTTGGCTACGGGATACGTCCGAATAGGATTTAAGCATACTTAAATGCTAAGCTATTACGTCATTAGAGGAATTATTAAGGGAATTCTTAGATAACAAGGAGATAAAGTTCTTTTTGCAGCAGGAAACAGTGACAATGGATTACTTATTGTTAGATAGTGATTGTGCAAGAGGAAAAAATATATAAATTATTCATTTCAAATGTTTTTCTCGTAATTTATTGGTATCATCAGGGGTTTGGAATTTTGGCCATAATGAAATGAAGTTTTAGAGTTTAAACATTTGTTTTTACCTATATTTGGTTTGATCGCAAAATACATAGTTGAAAAAAATAGTTTGAAAGGTAATCAATGTGTGTTTATGAATATCTTAGGAAAACTTGAATATATTTCACAGATATAAGTGCTCTTGGAATCAATTACAAGAAATGAAATATAAGTTCAGATCATAAATTGAATAAAACTTCTACATAAATAAAATCCTGAAATCCACAGAATTTCTGTCTGCAGCTGATTTGAGAAAGATTTCACACTGAATGGCGAGATATGCTTATTACTGGGTGCTGATTGATTTAAAAAAAACTATATTTCACTTTGAAATTATGAATGGAGTATTTTTAATAAATTTAAATACAATTAACTCAGATTTGAAATCCTAGCTGTACGTTTCTCCAGAAAGAACTATTACCTTAATTCAATATGTAAACATATACCGCAGAAATAATCTATTTCTCGTAGGCTGAAATATGCTTCAAAATGGAATTATATGCTCAATTTTGAGTAATTCACATTTAATCATTAATATAAAATATATGCTTTATATTAACAAAAAAAAACTTTTCCTTCACTAACAATAAATAATAGAGGATGAATATCATCATAAAATACCGATGACTCTATTAAGTATATTTTTGAGTGTTTCTATAACCATGCACTTATACGCGAATTTAAAACGTTTTTCAGCATATGCAAAAATATACTAATGTAATCATGAAATATTAAATGGTGTTAAATTAATACTTTTGTTTCATATACAGGATGCAATTTATCGTTTTTTAGTTAGTTACAAGATTTAAAAAAATATAATTTTCTATAATTTTGTGCATATTCTCATTCTCACTCTAGAAATGTAAACCTTATAATAAATATATTTATATCGAAAATATTCAAAATTTTCGTTATATATATATATATATATATATATATATATATATATATATATATATATA
>JAPDSC010073189.1:532448-548369 GCA_026290005.1 Latrodectus geometricus | reverse complement strand
GTTTGCGTCATCACTCCGAACGAAATTGTTTTTTCGCAATTTAAAAACAATTACCAAGCATAAAATTTCAAAGACTTTGCCTGCCAACCACAGAGTTCTGAAACAAAAAACATGTTATAATGAATAAACAAATAAAATATATCCATCACATGTATAGAGGATTTAAGATTTTTAATTTTAATCTCCGAGGAAAATCAAGAGGGAATAAAAGTCAATGCACCAAAAATAGGTATTCCTAACATGCCAGAAGTCATCAGACAAAACGAAATTATTTAGACTATAATCTTTTGACAAATCAATTTTTCTGAAGCAAATTATTTTCTTTTATACAATTTAAAAATAAGTCTGGATTCACGTAAGCAAATAATTAAATTATTTTTAAATAATAGAAAATTTTTTTAAATTTTTCTATAATTTAGACCTTGTTTTCTTCATATTTGAGTTAATGTTGTAAAATAAAGGGAATGGTATTTTTGTCTTTATTTTGTTTTTAAGTAGAAAGTGGAAAAAACGAGTTCATAAAAGAATGAAATCCTTTATGATAATGTTGAATATTATGAAAACAAAAGTATTTACATATAATTTTCTTTTAATGTTTAATTCCTATTCTAACAACTATTAGTAAGTAGACAATTCTGCTTTTAGTGACAAGAATTTATAATTTCAGCAATTTACGGTAAATTTAAAAAATGCACACATTTTTGCATTTTTTAATATTATATTTTTAGTTCACTTATTTTGTCAATGATGACGCAAACTAGTCAACTTCTACAATTGAAATAGTAGTTAAATCAATTGAAATTGAAATTTATAATCAAAATTAATATGGTGCTTGTATTTTTGAAGGAAAGAAATCACATAAGAGAGAGAATAAAGCTAATGCGAAATATAATATGTAGGAATCACAAGAGATTGCTTAAATAATTCTCCTTATTACTTACTATAATTTTAGGCTTTTATAGTCATGAATTAAAAGGTGAATGATCACAGTCTTGGAATTTTCATTCCAGAATTCTGAACAAACATCTAGGAATTACCCATTATTAATTTTTATCTGTTGCTGTTATGAGTTGTAATTCATATTACGTCATGCACTCTGTTTAATAATTTCTGTCAAACAATTTTCAATGAGTTTCCTTCTCGTCGAATAACTTTCTGAACATATTTTTCAAGATTACATACCGTACGCTTTACTTTTTTAGTTACTGTTTTATAATTTTGATTTTAATGTTTTTTGAAAAAATTGCATTGAGTTTATCAAAGTAGAGGTAAGAAAGCGTCAGAAAACCTTATTCGTTATAAGCAATTATATCTTTGAAAAACAAAATTTTCATTTTTAATTTCTTCTGGAAAGAAAATTTAATGTAATTACATTATTTTAAGAGAGATGTGGGAAGACAATGAAGAAGTTGAACCACCCAAACATTTGTTCTAGAAGAAAAATTATATATCGCTTTATTATTTGATAAATATTCTTATGGAAAGTAGAAGCTCCATCATTACATCATTATAAAAGAACAAAATTATTTCTTTTCAAAATTCATTATAAATGGCTTTTAAAATTCATTATCCAGACTGTTGCTTACTGATATTTTATTAAAAACTTTTATGATTGGCTTATAGTCATAAAAGTTTTTAATAAAATATCTGTAAGCAACAACAACTTGAAACTTTTATGATTGGCTTATAGTTAAAAATGGACTTTCAAATCTGAAAAACTTATATGAGTTTCATAGCCCACAAGAAATCGTCTACAGGGATTTAGGTCACTTATTAAAGTAGGACCTCATTTAGGACTGGAGAAACTTCTAATTCGCTTATAGATGCTTCAACACTGTATTGCACCAAAACCCGCATGATTTATTCAATTTTAAAATCCAAATATCTTACTACTAAAATGTGACAACACCTAGAACTTTTTTTTTGTAAGGGTGGGGCACTGGGTAATTGACCCGTCACCCATAACAAGGCTAGAATCTGCTACTCATTTAACATTATCCGCTGGGCACCTGTTAATCAAGTCACGGAGGAGAGAAGCATTGCCCCCCCGTCACACCCCTACACACCCGCTTATAGGGCGTTCCACATTCATCCATCATCTCAGAAGAAGAAAGGACAAAGATACACAGAGAAAGAAAGGAAACGTCCATACCAAAACCAGGATTCGAACCAGGGACCACCAGCCAAGGAGTCAGGAACACTAACCTCTCCGCCGTTGGTTGGCAAGTATCGAGAGCTAGAAATATGAAATTTGCTTATAGATGAAAGTATAATAAAAGCTACAACAATATATAGTTCAAGAACCAAAAAGTGTTATCCTAATTTTGAAGTCCACAGTGATTCAGTTGCTGTGCAGATAAAAGGTGTCCTGCTGAAGTAAGATTATCGGTAAGATTATCGGTAATATTAAGATTTTACTTGTTGATGAAGATAATGTAAACATAATTTTTTAAATAAATTTCTTAAAATTTCTTTGTTTTATTCGAGTTTAAATATCCAAAATAGTTCAGCTTATAGTTTAGAGGTGCACTACTAAAATAAGAGCAATAACGAAACCCACGAAATTGAATTTACTGACAGATATAAATAGTGTAAATACTTTTTTATAGAAAACAAAGTACAGAAAAACTTATTCTAACATTTTAAAGCAAATTTTTATAAGCCTTTAGTTTTCCCACTATTAATTTTATATATTATTTTTTATTTCTAAAATATGTTTACCAATTTTTCAATAAAATTAAAAAATTGGGTTTCTTAGTAAGATTTTTGGAAAATGAAATACTAGAAAGGTATGCAATTTATGGGTGGCAGTTTAAACTGTTACTTTTAAAGAAATTATTTTCCAATATATTTACAAACGTTTCGGTTTTTTTTACCAATACAAAAATGATTTCACATGTTATTTGGATAACTACGTGTGTTCATAATTCAATTTCCCAAAAATAAGAGATTTCAAAAGAAAGAAAAAAAAAAACGCTTTTTTTCTTTTAGAAAGAGAAAATAGTTTTCAGTTCGAATAAGTATTCGACTTTCTCCAGCCCTCCAATGAAAGATAACTTTCATTCTTTACTCTCCATCTTGAATGATAGCAACCTCAAATTCAACTTAAAGCATTTCTTGTAGATGCGCTAAATTGCCTTCCTGCCGAGAAATAGTTGACTGTCTTAGGCTGAAATTGATTTTAGAAATCTTTTTTAAAAACGGAGAGAGAGTGTTATGAAAAAAATAAAAAAGAAATACAAAAATCATTCTCCGCTTTGAAGATCCCGTAATCTTTTTCCAAGTGTAGAAGGATCTTCTTTTTCAGTACCTTACACATTTTTTCATTCTCTCCCTTATCTGTTGAAGATGTGTAGGATTATTTCTGTGTTTTTCTTCTTTACATTCTTGAATTTAGAATTTAAAAAAAGTGTACGAGGGATAGGTATATTTTCTTCGATTTCACATTTTTAAGTTCAATTTAAATATAAAATTTTCAATACTTAAATGTAATTTTCTTTATTTAAGTATATAAGATAGTAATATATATAATATAAATATATTTTTCTTACAGATTTAGTTGAATTATTGAGGGTTAGGAACCTCGGCACAGCTGCCGTGTAATCCTTTTGGACAGTTTTTTAGTTTTCTGATGACGAGTCGCCCAGCTGACGTGTTATATGTGAAGTTAAAAATTATTTCTTAAAAATGCTTTCGTATCTACATAATGAAGTTAAATTGGATAAGAAATAAAATGTGCAAAATATATATTTGAAATTTAGGATTTTATGAAGGAGAACAAGAGAGAGGAGAGAGAGAACATTATACTCACAAGAATCTTTTCTCATTAAATTGATAACTGGAACAAAGTATTGTAAGTTCTCTCGTTATGGTGTAAATACTAGAGTTGTCAAAACAGAATGTATCAGAATATTCTTAGTATTTTCGATGTATAATGTAATAACAAATCCAGTAAACGATGATATCCAATTTCCCACACTCAAAAAATTCACCAAATGTATTATACGGTAACTTACGCCAGAAACTTTGACAAATAAGTATTTTGCTTAAAATGCTCTTAAGCGCAATGCTTACTTCATCAAATTTTTTAAGCCCTCAACTTTATTTATTGAAAGCGAGACATTTCCTTTTCTCTGTACTTGGGTTAGATTTAAGATTTAATTATGAACACCCATACCTGAACACTTAATAGAGTTCAAGTATGGGTGTTCATAATTTGGAAGCAGAGACCATTCAGGAGGACACAAATTTGACGAAGTAATTTTACATGTACGATTTCACTTGCAGGACAAAGCGATTGTGACCTGTTTTACATGTCTCACCATCTATTAGCGACAGATGTCACTGCTCAGATGTTTGTTTTTTATCTGATCTGATTATTGCTGCTGATTAAACGTAATTGCTTAATAATGATGTTTTGTATCAAATGTCAAGGTGAACCCTCATTTCTATCAGATTATGCCATCGATACGCTTTCAAAGAGTTTACAACTCTACGAATTGAATTTGATGGCCTTTTGATAGAACTTTCATAAATTGTAAGCAAAAACCTGACAAGAGACTTCGACCCTCAGATACATCATTTCTCTTGGTATTTCAACAACAAATATTTTATGCACCTTAGATGCGGTAAATGATACAGAAACTAGGCTAGTTAACAAAATGGCGCCCTTAAGAACCAATCCAGTGTACCTCAAATACAAATAAAACTTTGAAAAACTTATAATTAAAATTTGGAGGATTTTATAGAAAAGAATTATTAAATAGATATTTGTTTAAACAATAAATACTATTTCCCATCTCAGTAATTCTGCAATGTAAGCAAAAAATTAAAAAATTTAAAAAAAAAAAAAAGCTTCTGAATTTATACTATGTAAAATGTTCCTTCAAATTGTGGAAATGAACAAATATTTAGCATTGAATATTAAGCTGAATAATACAACATTCTATGCTTGAAGTAAAAAATTCCATTGTGTCCGTAACTAAGTAAGTATAATTTTACTTTTCTGTAACAATTAGCAATTAGTTTTTCACGATCAAATCTAAGATAACTTATTCAAATCATGTATTATCAATCTTAACTCATAAATATTTTTATTGGAAATATCAGTCAAAACTTCTAGATTTACTTACCATAATTCCACCACCAATAAATTTCTAAATAGGACCAAAAGAATGTTGCTATTCGAAATCACACCTCGCATTCTAATTTAGCAAACAACCCTGTTGTGTAATATATTGTGTAAGTGCAATTATAATAAATCTAAATAAAAAGCTTATTAAGTGCTAAGCTAGTAGTCTTTCCTTCTGTTTAACAATTCATGGATTCGAATCCTATCTTAAGCTTGGTTATTTGTAGTCGTTTGAAATAAGCATTTAACAGTAGGTCCCAGCCCTTTCGTGTAGATTATGATCGTAGATCGACAAATAAACTAATTCAAAAATGAAAATCAACTCAAATTATATTTAACTTTAATAATTAGATTTAATACTTAAAATCATATCAATAGAAAGAGGTATATCATTTAGACGTGATCAAAGTTTTAAACTTGCACACCATTTTTTTTGTGTAACAATAATTTGAAGGCCACAATAATGCTGAAAATATTTTATCATTCCGCAATTCCTTTCACAAGACAAAGTTTAAATTCTAATCATAAAACTAATTTAAAAATATCTAAATATTATTTTTATTCTTTAATTACTTAAAATAATATAGAATGAATACTGCTACAAAAAGAGCATTGTATCAAATTGTAGAGATATTTTTTACGAAATGGTAACTTCACGAAATTAAAAAAAAAGAAAGAACAAGTGATTTATTCAATCCTTTTAACTGAATGCTTATAAATATTCTAATCGAAGGAGAAGATTTTATTTTCATAGTTTTATGTTTGTTCAAAGAACTGTTTTTATTTGCCTTTCCGAAATGATAATAAATTACTCAAACTAAAAGAATGAAATGCATTGTGCGCTAAATATTTTGATATCTTTCAGGCCAAACATTTCCAGAAACAGTTAAGATAAGAAAGAAATTCAAAAACGCAAATATTTGTCTATAGTTTAGATGATAGAGATTTAAAATACATTGAGTACTAGTTTAAATGCTATTTAGAAAAAACTGAGGTGAGATGACAGAAAAGAGTCTGATGGAGTTTATATACTTACGTCAACTAATTTCCCCAGAGAACTGTCATCTATTAGTTATTCATCTATATTTTACAAGTTATCAATATAAGATTTTATACAGTCTGCTTCTTTATAGTCTGAAAATACTAATACCTAAAACAAGTAATTAAACAAAAATATTAGACATTCAAACAAATGTTTACATTATATACATTTTTAGTAATTATATTAACATCTAGATTTGAAAATATGAGCATATTATCTCATCAGACGATCTTTTTTGGCCAATTGTAACTGATTAGCATAGCGTAAAATTTTAGAATCTAGGGAAAGAATTACTGAGATAAATATATCGCTATATGATTTTGTGATATATTATTTATTATTTAATCAAGAAGGATATGTTGGACGTCAACAACTATTATTTGAAAAACAAGGTTCATCTTGTATTTCTGTATTACAAGGCTTACGAGGGTAGTTCACAATTCTCTTTAGAGTGAAGCATACACAGAAAAGATTTTGTCTGATGTACTTCTAGCTGATGTGTCTGCTATATAGAAATGTTAATCAATGATTTAATTGCTATATCTACAAAATAATATCAAAAGAAATCATCACGAGGTCCCACACATGCTATAGTATTATTTACGAAGAGCCATAAATGAAATAAAATAATTTTTCCTTGTATTTTCAATAATTTAACAGAGAATAGAACAATAGAGTGAATAAAAATAATTTTTAAAATAGGCAAAGACTTTTCAAATATTTCCTTTTTAAAATCCTGACTGGAAAAGGGGTGTACAAAATTGGTTTGGGTTTTTGAAGATGATCTTACTCCCACAATGGTAAACAGACATTTTACCATGGAAACATAAGGATCCCGTTTATTTCAGTCGTTTATGTGTTACTTTTAAGAATTATAATAGTTTAAAAAGAGCGATTACTTTGTTTTCCTTCCGATGATCACTATGTAAGCAATAATCACATTTTTTAATCAATTCCAAATTTCGATTGTGTATGACCCTTGTAATCATTGGAAAATTCTCAAGTAGAAATGCATTGAACTCTTAGTAATCTTAAAAATTCATTATAAATAGATAGTAAAGTATTAATGCATTTCCAATATATTGGAAGAACCCTTTTATATGAGAAAAGTTATAGAATGCTTGAAAGTGAATGCTGCAAATTACTAATACCCAAGTTTGTAATATTTTCCATGTGTTAACTATTCTTTAATTTTAAATATATACTTTATTATACTTTACATCATCGAATAATTTATAAAGAGTTATATAGAAATACAAAGAATTTTAAATTATTGGATGAATATTTCAACTTTCTGAATAAACAACAAAGAAATTCCTTTAATTAGACAATCATTAAACTTGGCAATAATATTAAAACTACACTACTGGCCATTAAAATTGCTACACCAAGAAGGCGACATGCTACAGACGTGAAATTTATACGAAAGGAAGAAAATGCTGTGATATGCAAATGATTAGCTTTTCAGCGCATTCAGACAAAGCAGGCTCCAGTAGCGACACCTACATTGTGTTTAAAGGAAGAAATTGTTCAGCCGGTTCCTCATACACAAATTGCATTTGAACGTTGTTGTCTGGTGAAAAGTTGTTGTGCTGCCTCGTGTAAGAAGGAGAAATGCGTACCAGCACGTTTCTGACTTTGATAAAGGTCGAATTACAGAATACCGGGATTGCGGTTTATCTTATCGCAGTATTGCTGCTCGCGTCGGTCGAGATCCAATGAATGTTAGCAGAATATGGAATCGATGGGTTCAGGACGGTAATACGGAACGCCATGCGGGATCTCATCGGCCACTTATCACTAGCAGCCGAGAAGACAGGTATATTATCAGTAGTGTGTGTTTGCCGGAGCTGGCGCAGTGACCTTTAGACCATAAAGCACACCCATTAAATTTCCACCCACTTTTAAAAACAATGGTGTGAAAGCCACCCATTAAATTCCAACCCCTTTTAGAAACAATGGTCTCCAACCCACCCATTAATTTCCAACCAACTTTTAAAAGCAATGGCCTCCAACCCCTCCATTAAATGAACAATGGTGTCAGAGCCAACCATAAAAAAACTAAATCCGCACACAAAAAGTCGCTGACCCGGAAGGGTACCCCCTTAGGAGAGCACCCCCTTTTTTATCCCTTCGATAAAAGTTAGTTGAGAGCACTCAAACAAGGAAGTTGTTTGATAGCGGGTTTCCTTCTAACTTCGTCAGAGAAAAGTTGCGCAATAGCGTTCCGAAAAAAGTGGAACGGTTGAGATGGACGGATGAAACGGAACAAAATCAACTCTTTTTGAGAACGCAAAAGTGTTTTCAAGGACAACAACTCTCGTTTCTCCCTCGCTTTCACTCTCGATAGTATTTTATTCATTTAAAGAAATGTGAATAATAATAAACAGAAATGGAAAATATATACGACTTATTCGGTGATATGATAGCACTCTACGGGGATGTGAACTATAGAATGACTAGTTTAGCAAGAGTTTGTCAAAAGTTATTCTTATGCATAGAAGAAGAAGAAACTTATAAATATCAAGAAATTCATTCCTTAATTTTAAAATATGTTATTCAAATGCATCAAATATTGCATGAAGAGAAGAACAAAAATGTTCGGAAAATGGGGTGTGATATTTTATCTAAACTGAACAAACTACTTTAGATTTTAATGATTTTTAAACCATTAAAATCACTGTTCGAATTGAAACATTTGCGCTGGTTGAGACTTCCCGACATCTTTACTTCCTAAATACACAAAGAAAAGAGGTTTCAAATCATTGAGTTTTAAATAATCTGACGCCATTTTATCACATCTTTGCTGTAAAGATACAAGACAATTAGCCAGTTCTACAACTATTCTATTTCCATATCTTGTGGTTATCTGTTTAACTTCAGTAACAGGATATTTTTCATGGATGTTAAGTTCCCTCATTTTCTTGAAAGCCTTTCTTTCTGCTCCATCTTCAAATGAACTGAGTGCGTTTAATTTATTTAATAATTCCATTTTGCGTTTATTATATAAGAAAAAATTTTCATTTCTTTAAATGTGAAAAATTAGGTACTTATCTACACTCATAGCTTTGATTTGTCTCTTTTTTAATGATTCTATCTCCTCTGTATTCAATGTACCTGTAGGTATGTGAATAAGTGACCCATTCTCTAAACGAATTAAAATTTTATCAGTGTGGACCGCAACTTCAGAAATCAGGTATTCCCGGTCCAGTTCTTTAAAAGTTCTAATATGTAAAGAATTAAGTTTTTCCATTTATTTATGGAGCTAAAAAAATTCTAACTTTTCGATGTGTAAATAGGGTTTTAACTTACATTGTCCTCCTGTCAGGAAAGGTTTAACCTCACGCTAGGCAATAAAATAAAGCTCTACTTATGTCAAAATAACACTGAAAGATATATAGACGTACTAGACCAATTAGTGAAGAATTACAACAACTCATACCACAGAAGCATAAAGATGACGCCCGTGGAAGCCAGTCTGGATGAAAAGAGTGGAGAGGTGTATCGTAACCTGTTTAAAGAAAAGACCATACGCAAACCTAAATTTCAGGGAGGGGATAAAGTAAGAATATCAATATATAAGTCCACCTTCAGAAGAAGTTACCAAGCGACCTTCACGGAAGAGGTATTTATCATTTCCGAAGTGTTAAAGACCGACCCTATCACCTACAGGGTAAAGGACTTAAGTGATGAAGAAGTGAAAGGTACTTTTTATGATAATGAACTGGTAAAATATGATAAGAAAGACAGCGTGTATAAGATTGAAAAAATAATCAGAAAGAAAGGGGACAAATATCTAGTAAAATGGGTAGGCTATCCTGAGACCAGTTGGATCCATAAAAACGATCTTCTATAAATTTATTTTTAATAGCTGTCATGGCTATTAAAAATTGATCAACCATCACTTATTGGGGTTCAGTTTAAAGCTTCGAAAACGGTTCGACAGATTTCTTCATTCTGCTCAAGTGTTTTCTTCATTTTAGGTAACTTAAGTGATACCTGAAAATCTCTTTTCCGCAACAGATGAAATAAAACGTATTCTTTGCTGATTAAGTTTTTTCGCTCTGGAAACAATTCTTCACATTTATGGATAAATTTTAAAAACTCAACCAAAATCTCATCTTCTAAGGGAATATTAAGCCCATTTAACCATTTAGTGAGATTTTTCACTCTGCTTTGACTCCTCTGTTGCATCTTCATCATCAAGTATAACTGCTTTCCATCGATAGGACGTTTATTAGGATTGTATCTCAGCTCTTCGTGACATGTCATACACACATAAAATTCATAATCATCTTTGGTTACAAATTTGTGTGCACACTCTTGAGTTGAAGACACTTTGTTGACTTGACCAAAGTGTTTTAATATTTCCATCATTTCTTCTGACATTTATTATTAAAAGTATTCCTTTTAACTTCTTTTAAAGAAATGTGAAAATAAATCTTGGCTTTAAGTACCACAGGGTGCTTCGTCGTCTTGAAAAAGTAAAAGTTCACTGTGGAGGCCAGCCTTTACGAGATTAAAGGTGATTCTCTCAACTAACAGGTAATGGTACCATTGAAATTGAATGAACCCCCCTCAATATTTTAAGCATTTAAAGAAACTCATTTAGTATATAAAAGAATGCAAAGTTCAGTTTATCAAAATATTTACACACATTTAGATAACCTTCAAGCCCTGTATTCTAATGCAGGTGGGGAAATGTGTTCATTAGCATATGTATGTGAAAATTTGACACCACTTCTAGAATATCTCGGGAACGATCATCCTAGATTATTCGCTGATGTGAGGACATTTTTCCTTGCTTGCCTTGATCAAATGTATGACATAGTTTTTAGCGAAGAAAACGATGATTTGCGAGATGAGGGTTTAGAAGATTTAGATGGAGTACTTAGCATACTCGACAAACTAGTTTAGTTTGGATTGCGTTTTCATGGTTGTTAAACCATCAAAATGTCTTTTAAAATTGAATGTACCCCCTCAATATTTTAAGCATTTAAAGAAACGAGATATATATATAAAGATGGAATCTAAAACCGTTCGGCAGTTGCAAGACTACTGTCGGGAACATAATATTCGAGGGTACTCGAAACTTAAGAAGGCGGAGCTGAATGAGCTCATTCAAAACCATAGTGGCTTTTCCAGTTTCCACAAGGACTTGTTTGGCAAGCAAAGAAAGAGGGGGCGTAAAATCAGATGCTGCGGTAAGTTATTTAAGGAAGCAGGTATAGCCAAGCACTTGCAATCTAAAGCTCATCAAAACTATCAACCAAGAAAGGTCTCCGGAAAGGAGGATCACAGAGGTGGTCTTGAAATTATACAGAGGCTGCATCGCATGACCATCGGCCAACTTCGTGAATTTTGTCGATCGCATGGCATTAGAGGCTATTCCACATTAGGAAGGAAGGCGGACATCATAGCATACATAGAAAGAGTATTGTTCAACCGTCATTTCACCTTTGATTCTGACCTATTTTCAGATACACGAGAGAGAAGGCTGTATACCGCCAAAGAAGTTGAGACGGCATTTAAGTCTCGGCTGAAGACGTACGATATCCCAAACGAACACAATCTGGTGCTTCCCGTATATTTTTTGAACAGTGTTTCATCTCTAGTCCGCGGTCTCATCACCAAACATCTGAAAAGGTTGCATGGGCTGAAGGTTAACTTCCAGTTCCTTTGCGACTATGAAAAGGGGAAGGATGACTCACTGATAGAAATGGAGAAGAACTTCAAAACAGAAAATGAAGTCATCTTAGAATCAACTGATTTGGTGGCCTTTTACAGATCGGTTATTCAAAAGTTATTGACAGAGATGGAGGAGTTTGTTGCTAGGGGTTCAGGTTGGACGCTTGTCAGGATTAAAAACCTTGAGGTGAGGATCAATAAGTACAACCCACTGAGAGGATCATCCTACATTGATCTACCAAAAGTGATTAAAAGTAAGAAAGCAGTCATAAACGTAAAAAATGAAAGGGATAACGAGTGTTTTAAGTGGGCGATACTGTCCGCTCTTTATCCAGCTGATGATCACGTGGATAGAGTCTCTAAATATAAACCATACGAAAATGAGCTAAGTTTCGAAGGCATTGAATTCCCAGTGAAGATGGAGGATAGAGTCATTAACAAGTTTGAAAAACTGAATAATGTATCGGTGAACATATATTCATATGAGTCCAAAAATAAGGACGTATACCCCTTGAGGATAACTCGAAATAAAGCAGATAAACATATCAATTTGCTCTACATAAAAAACGAAGAAGGCAACAGCCACTATTGCTGGATAAAAGACATGTCAAAATTAATCAGTGCTCAATTAAGTAAACACGAGAAAAGAGTATACCCATGTGAAAGGTGCCTGCTATTTTATCGCTCTGAGGAAGATCTGCAAAGGCATGAAAAGGACTGTAAGAAAAATCAGGCTGTTAAAATAGCAATGCCTGAGGAAGGTGATTCTTTGAAGTTCAAAAATTATCATAAATCATTACGAGTACCTTTCACGATAAATGCAGATTTCGAGTGTTTGACGAATAAGATGGATACTTGTGTACCTGATGAAAGTGCATCGTACATGCAAAAATACCAAAGGCATGAACCTATGAGTTTTTGCCTTTACATCAAATACAAACATGGAGACTATAAAGCACCCATCGTTTACAGAGGTCCCGATGCCACTAAAGTATTTTATGATACATTAAAGATAGAGGCTCTAAAGATAAAGGAAATTTATGACGAGAAGCATCTAATCAAGATGACTGTCCAAGATGAAGAGCACTTTCAGAGAACAGATGTATGTCATATCTGCGAGTTGAACATCCGAACAGAGCCATCACCCTATTCAAACGAGGACCACGAAAAAGTGAGAGATCATGACCATTTGATCGACCCATCAAAATGTGAATCAAACTACAGAGGTCCAGCGCATAACTTATGCAACTTAATGTATCGAAACCCTTCCTTTATCCCAGTCTTTATCCATAATTTATCCGGATATGATGCACACCTGTTCATAAAGGAACTTGGAGGGGATAATGGAGACATTGACGTTATACCGAACACCGATGAAAAATACATCTCGTTCAGCAAGGAGGTGGGAGCAGAAATAGTGGAGAATGATAAAGGGAAGAAAGTCAAGGTCCCTGGAATAAAATTGAGGTTCATTGATTCATTTCGATTCATGGCCAGCAGCCTCGACAGTCTTGCGAAAAATGTTAAGGAGTTCAGGGAGACAGCCAAGTACTTCCCCAAGGACAAGCTAGACCTCGTCACCCGAAAAGGTGTCTATCCATACGATTACATGGACTCGTGGGACAAATGCGAAGAAACCAAGCTGCCTTCACAAGAAGAATTTTACAATAGAATGACTGAATCACACATATCATATGAGGACTATGAACACGCCAAGAAAGTCTGGAATGCCTTCAATATCAAAAATTTAGGCGAGTATTCTGATTTATATGTGAAGACTGATGTATTGATCTTGACTGATATTATAGAACATTTTAGGGATGTCTGCATTAAGACCTACAAACTGGATCCCGCATGGTACTTCACTGCACCTGGACTCTCTTGGGATGCTATGTTAAAGTCCACTGGAGTAGAATTAGAGTTATTAAGCAATTATGATATGGTACTTATGCTTGAAAGAGGCACAAGAGGAGGTGTATCTCAGTGTTGTAACAGATATGGGAGAGCTAATAATAAATACATGAAGGTTTATGATAAAACAAAAGGATCTAATTATCTAATGTATCTCGACGCCAATAACTTATATGGTTGGGCAATGAGCCAATTCTTACCATATGGTGGTTTCAAGTGGGGAAATTCTGGTATTGATGTGACCAAAATAGCAGATGATGCGGATAAAGGATAAATTCTAGAGTGTGATCTGCACTATCCTGAATATCTGCATAATCCCCATTCAGACTTACCATTAGCCCCTGAGAACAGAATACCCGATGGTTCGAAGCAGGTTAAACTTCTAACAACCCTGTATGATAAAGAGCGGTACGTCATTCATTACAGGGTTCTAAAACAATATTTACAGCTGGGGCTAAAGTTGAAAAAAGTGCATAGAGTGCTGGAGTTCAACCAGTCTAATTGGCTGCAGAAGTATATAGACCTAAACACTCAGATGAGAACCAAGGCAACTAATGATTTCGAAAAGGACTTTTACAAACTCATGAACAACTCCGTGTTCGGGAAGACGATGGAGAACATCAGGAAACGCCTCGACATCAGACTTCAATGCGATCCCAAGAAAGTTGAAAAGCTTATAGCTAAACCGAATTTTAAGGGGAGAACTATATTCGATGAGAATTTAGTCGCCATGCATATGAACAAAACCAAAGTGTGCTTTAATAAGCCGATCTATGTTGGAATGAGTATATTGGATCTATCCAAGCATTTAATGTACGACTTTCATTATAATGTGATGAAACCCAAGTATGGAGAGGATGTTAAACTGTTATATATGGACACGGACAGCTTCATATACGATGTAAAAACTGAGGACTTTTATGAAGATATGAAAGGAATGATTGACTACTTTGACACCTCAGATTATCAGGAAAATAATAGGTATAAGATGCCGAGGGTGAATAAAAAGGTTCTGGGGAAAATGAAGGATGAGCATGCTGGAAAAATTATGGAAGAGTTCGTCGGATTAAGATCAAAAATGTACACCTGCAAGACTGAAACAGACTTGGTGAAAAAATCCAAAGGGGTCAAGAAGTGCGTTGTGAAAAATAGAATAACCTTCGAGGATTACAAGAACTGCCTATTCAAGCGTGAAGTACAGCACAGAACCATGAATCTCATCAGAAGCACAAAACATGAGATTCATTCCATACGTGTAAATAAGATTGCCCTCTCCGGGGAGGATGACAAACGACACATATTACCAGATGGTATTAACACTTTAGCCCTCGGTCACTGTACAATAACAAATGAAGAATAAAGTATAATGATGAACCATGCGGGAAATATATTTTTTAATAGTTTTCGAACTATTAAAAGACAAAGAGTTGGGATTCTTCCTTCTATTTTACAGTCATAAAACAATTGTTTCCTTCAGCTCTCATCAAGACTCTCAATTATTTTTTGAAACTTATCTTCTAAGTTTCCTAAGCGTTCCATGAATTCTCTCGTTTCAGATGGGGTTATTGATGAAAGTATCATCGATTGAAGCTTCTGAAGTTCTGCTCGAAAGCTATAAATTAATGTGATGCGAGTGCATACCTTAATCAAATGGGTTTCCTTTTTATTCATTTCCATTTCTTTGTTTATATATTTGTTGTCTTTAAATACTTAAAATATCTCTCTTCTTGCGAAGTTCTGAGAAAAAGGGGGTGCTCTCCTAAGGGGGTACCCTGCCGTCTCAGCGACTTTTCAGATAATTTTTAAGACCTTTTTTAAATTGGGTTTTATAGAATTCGTACTTTTATAAAAGAGGGCGGAGTTTTCTTATACCAGTGGGTGCGGTTAAAAAATTGATTTTAAAAGTGGAATAGACGGTTTTGCAACCATTGTTTTAAAAAGTAGGTGGAGATTTTATGGGGCTTTTTTTGGACCATTGCTTTGAAAAGTGGGTGGAAATTTAATGGGACTTTTTTACACCATTGTTTTTAAAAGTGGGCGGAAATTTTATGGGTGGGGTTGGAGGCCATTGTTTCTAAAAGGGTGTGGAAATTTAATGGGTTGGTTGGAGGCCATTGTTTCTAAAAGGGGTTGGAATTTAATGGGTGGC
>JAPDSC010073189.1:511746-532438 GCA_026290005.1 Latrodectus geometricus | reverse complement strand
GGCCATTGCTTTTAAAAGTTGGTTGGAATTTAATGGGTGGGTTGGAGACCATTGTTTGTAAAAGGGGTTGGAATTTAATGGGTGGCTTTCACACCATTGTTTTTAAAAGTGGGTGGAAATTTAATGGGTGTACTTTATGGTCTAAAGGTCACTGCGCCAGCTCCAGCAAACACACACTACTATTATCCGCATTTCCGTATGGGATCATGCAACCACGTCACGAGCCGGAGTCCAGAAACGGGGTCGTTTGGAAGACAACAAGTGTTTGCACGAACAGTTCGACGACGTTTGCAGCAGCACGGACTCTCAGCTCGGAGACCATGGCTGCGGCTTCCCATGACGCTGCGTCATAGACAAGAGCGCCTTCAATGGTGTGATGAACGACGAACCTGGGCGCCCGAATGGCGTGACGTCATCTTTTCAGATGAATCCAGGTTCTGTGTACAGCATCATGATGGTCGCATCCGTGTTTGGCGGCATCTACCAAATTTGGTGAACGCTCACTGGCAGCATGCATTTGTCATCGTCATACTGGCCCATCACCTGGCGTGATGGTATGGGGTGCCATTGGATACACGTTTCGGTCACGTCTTGTTCGCATTGACGGTGCTTTGAACAGTGCACGTTACATTTCTGGTGTGTTACGACCCGTGGCTTTACCCTTTATTCGAGCCGTGCGAAACCCTAGGTTTCAGCAGGATAATGCTGTGCACATGTTGCTGGTATTGTACGGACCTTTCTTGATACGGAACATGTTCGGCTGTTGCCCTGGCCAGCACGTTCTCCAGATCTTTCACCAATAGAAAACGTCTGGTCAATGGTTGCCTAGCGACTGGCTCTTCACCAAACGCCAGTCACTACGGTTGATGAACTGTGGCATCGTGTTGAAGCTGCATGGGCATCTGTACCTGTACATGCAATCCAATCTCTATTTGACTCAATGCTCAGGCGTATAACTGCTTTTATTACTGCCAGAGGTGGTTGTTCTGGGTACTGATTTCTCAGGATCTATTTAGCCAAATATTTTGAAATTTCAATCACTTGTTATTTCTAGTATAATATATTTGTCCAATAAATATCATTTTGTTATCTGCATTTCTTCCTGATGTAGCAATTGTAAAGGCCAATAGTGTATTATAGTTGAATATTTTTAGCTGGGAGGATTAATTACTTCTTAGTAATAATTTCACAATTGAAATAAAACCTTTTTCAGTAATAAATTAAATATTTTCATATAATATTTAACTTATTCAATTATTAAACAAAATTAAAAATGGAAAACGAAATTTGAATATTTTCTATTTTAGATTTTTAATTTACAGTAAATATGATTTATGTATTTGTTAAATTTTCTATACTAGATTAATTGTCAAGTTAATTATCATATATTAAATGAAAGCTCATTCAGGAGAAGATTGATTTATATCGAAACAAATTTTGATGTAAACATCAATGCACTATTTTTGTTGAAACAAGGAAATTCTATGTATTCCTCAATTTGAACATCATGACCAACTTAAAAGTTAGCTTTTAAAATTAAAATTTAAACTCCTACATTCGAAAATGATTTAATAAGTTAAAGATTTTTCGTAGAGTCCTAAAAATATATTCTTTTCCTTAATAGGGGATAGCTAGGAATTTGAATAGTTTCTAGTGTTCCTAACATCAAAAACTATTGATATGAGCTCATAAATCTCCAAAATACATTTCTATGACATGATAGATTATAAGGATTTTGGAATCGGGGCAAATATCGAGAAGTGTAGTGCATGCTGTTGAAGAAGTAAATAATGTCATTCAATAAATTAGGATTCAGTTTTAAGTCGATCAAACATCTGACAGATTAAGTGTATTGGTTGATCAAGATGATCTATGTGGGAAATGGGTGGTCCTCATAACTAGATGGTAGCAGGTTCAACATATATCTGATACTGTTCAATATCCACCAGCTTCATTATTTATGATTGTAATGTGAAAACCATTGTTGCAATATCCTTTAAAAGAAATACTACTTCTGTGGATGGCAATCAAAATCTGGAGACCTTCTGCTTGGATTCGGTTAAAAAATTAGAGATCTTCCTGCCGGAGCGAAAATAACACCATTTATTTTTCTTCGCTCCATGAATATAATATTCTCACCGAACTTTTACGTGTCAGACTAACAATTAGAATTAGCAACAGAAGCAACAATGTTTTGATAGAAATGGTAAACGTGTATCTTATCAAAGAAATCTGGAGAATGACCAAGCAATACTATTCCACTGCAAAGATATTTGTTTCACAGCAGGAAGTTTTCAAGTCAAGAGTATTTTTGACTTGAAAACTTCCTGTTTGGCACATTATGAAATAAGTAAGTAGTTTGAGTTCTGTTTGACAAAGTCAGTTTGAGTAGTGTGCATATTGAGAAATGAATTGTGTGTAATGCACATAAATGAATAATGGGCATTCCGTTGAAGCACATTATTCCACCAATTATGAATGGTGTGCACTATCAATTATGAATAATGTGCAGAATTCAATTATATATAGTGTGCATTCTAATTACTGCATGCACATAACTAAGTAGTTTATGAAGACATTTTTGTGAACGGAAAAGAAGGCATTATTGAATTCCATTTGAAAGTGCAACATTGTTGACTAACAAAGTTAAAGTGCTTTAGTTTATTAAGGAATAATGATTTTAATTAACTATCTTTACGCTTATGAAATATACATTACCACTTGCATTACGTTCAACAGACCATGGGTTTGAGTCCCAATTCGACCCACGTTAATAACGGTTTGGAATCCACTTTACATTGTATGTCCTTGTCTGATTAGTCCTCGGAGGCAAAAGACGAGAGCTGAGTGACAAAAGAAAGATACATTCCGTACGAGATAGGCCGATGATCTCAATCTGAAATATTACAGGTGGCGGCACAGAAATGCAGCATTCATTTGAAAAACATACACTTCAACAGAAATGTATGTTTCTCAAAATGGCAATACAAGGTTCAAAGTTATGCAGAAATAATAAAACCTCGTAATATCCTTGCATCATTGACATGTGTCTGTAAAGTTGGTGCTTAAGAATTTGCAGTGCCTCCTTTTTTGTGATACAGGAATATAGCCCGCAATCTATGAGATGTCCTCCCAGAGAACAATTTAAGCAGCCTTACAACAGCTCAAAATTGCGGGACTATCCATGTAGTCGATGTTAGATCCCACGAACCATCGACACGTTGCAATCAGTGGTATTACGGTAAAAGTAATATTTCGGGTTCAGTGTATATTCTTTTAACATACTGTGTCAAAACTCATAGAATAAATTTTATAAACTCAATTTTTATTGACATTAAAAAATCAATAAAGAATTTTACTTTTTAAAAAACATTTTTTGCTATTGAATTCATTACTGAAAAGTAAAACTATCTTCACATTTCTCACAATTCAAAAGCGCATAGCTTAGATTGAAATAATATTTTTCCCACAGCATAGATATAAACTTTTTTAAAATATGTGTATTTGAAATTCAATTCCAAAAGTATATATTTTTTTATACTTATGTATATAATGTATTCAGATATATGAAATTTTTAGTTATTTTGTTTTCCTAACAGCAAATTTTCTTAATTCAATTAAACTTTTTTTTAAATATTCATTTTAAAAATAAAATAAAAATTCAAAAATAATAAAGGTTGAAAAAAAGAAAGCTTGAATAAATTGTTTGTAATAGAGGAATTTAAGTGTAACTTGTCACTTTATAAGACACTGCGCCGCAGATTGTAGAATATGTTATTCTAGTAATTGAAAAGTTATGAGTTCTATATCAACACAGCCACAGTTTTATAGTGTACGTATTTGGGGTACATAAAGTAAATCGAGGTCGAAATGTTTTTCGAGTGTAATGATAACTGTTGGTGTGGTAGGCTAGGGGTCTTCTGTTTGGTCCCTGCTTTTAAAATGCAAAAGACTCACCCATTTTCGAGGTAGGTCAAGATGGCTTGACACTTCATTCCATAAAAGTGCATCAATCGTGTACTTGCAGTGATGAAAGGGGAGTGACAAATCCCTAATTGTCGATGTTAGAAAAAGATTTGTTATGTTACACACAAGATTAAAGTTTGTCACATTCATTTTAGCCCAAGTTTTACCCCATTATTAAGATGGAATCCTTAAAGAAGGTTTTCATAAAGATACTTACGTCAAGACACATCTCGCTTTCAACTTAATAGAAAGTAATTACTAAGTATATACTTTTCAAAGTCATTACTCATCCTGTCACCCTTTAATTAGAATTTCGTCTGGGAAAGTCTGCGTCCATGTGTAACTGTAAAGCAATCAAAAATGTACCAAGATAGATTTCTATCCAAATAGCAGTGTTCTTGTTTGATTGATCACATTTCATTAAATGATATAAATTGGGTTTATGATGAAACGTATGTTTTGTATGTCGCACTTTTTTTTCCACAGAAACAAATAAGGGCTCTCCATTCCTCAAAGTTCGAATTAGAAAATATTTTCTTGTTTATATTTCATGAATAAAACTCTTTTGTTTCGTGTGCACCTCTGCCCTTAGACAAATTATAGAATGATTTCACGGACAAAGCAATGTCACCAAGTTGACGTAATTTTGACGCTATAAATTGTTTCTTTAAAATAACTTATGCATCTAAATAATGAAGTTAAGCCGGATAAATAATAAAAAGGGTAAATATATTTGGGAACTATTAAGATTTAAAAAAAAATGTTAGAACATTAATTTCACAAATGTAAATACATATAAAAAAAAAACAATAGTAAAGAAACGTAAATTCAAATTTTACGAATAACACATAAGAACATATTTCACAGATGTAAATATAAATAAAAAAACAATTTAAATAACCTAATAATTTAAAAGAAGAAAACAGGGAAAGAAAAAATTTTAAGTGCGTAGACATAAACTATAAGAATATCTTTTCATGATAAAATTCATAACTAAAAAAAAACTTTTGAAACTGCCTGGCGATGATTTAAATATTTGGATTGCCAGAAAAGAATACAGAATATTTTTAGTATTCTCACTCCTTAACAAATCCAAGTAATAAGATAGGCAATGATATTCGCTAAAAAATTTACCAAATTCAAATATTTACCAAAGGGATCATACGGTATCTGTGGCTATTTCTCGATAGAAATTTTATCCTGCTAAGAACAGATGAACAGAATGAAAAGTAACTTTTATCAAATTATTGGTCTCTGTGGTAGACATAAAACATATTATTTATTTCAATGACAGCATTTGTAGTGAGTATAAATTGTTGATAATGCTGAACTCACTGTAAAGCTCTTCACACCACGGTGCCTACCGTTCTGAAATTCTACTCTCTTCCAAAACGGAGGAGTGCCGTATTTTTATAATTATCAACTTTATAAAACCAATATTAATATTTAAAATCAGCATTCATAATGAAATATTTTATTATTCTAGTAAAAAAAATGAATAACTGCATCACAATTTCTAAGTTTCATTTTTAAATTCTACAATTGTTCTGAAAGTCTATCTGAAATAATTGTAAGAGGAAACAATTTAAATGTTTGATAGAATTCAAATTTCAAACCAATACGTACTATTATAAATATAGCTTATTTAAAGATAGATTTTTTATTAAATGTTGCTTACGAATATTAAATCATATTAATCAAATTCGCTTAGTTAAAATAACTATAATAAATGCGTGGACTACAGTCTTTCAATCTAAGGCACATTTAAAAGGAAAATTTTGGTCACTTTTCGCCAAGAGTAAAAATGGCCAAATGTTAACAAAGTAAAAACTACATTATTAACTTCGTTAAAAAGGTAATAACTTCATTATTACACTGTCTACTAATAAGTATTTGGACACCTATGCAAATGACGATATCAGCGGTCCAGAGGTACGTCATGGCCTTCGCTGACATACATCGTGTAGGAAAGAGCATCGGCATTAGTCGCATGCAAGATGCCGAGCAGTTCAGAGTTCTCTGATTTCAAGAAAGTTATAATTATCTTGTATTACAAATGTGGCAGATTCTTATGAGACATATCTACAGATCTGAAGTACCCAAAATTGACAGTGGCCTATGTGATTAAGAAGTGGAAGGTGAGCGGGGATTGTTGGAATATGCCCCGAGTCAGCAGACCAACGAATCTGGGAGATAGAGACCGACGAGTGCTGTGTGGAGAAATTTAGAAGAACCGCACCCAACCGATGGCCCTCATCCCTGTGGAGTTTCAACAGGCATCCGGGAGTATTGTTTCAATGAATACAATCCGTAAGGAAGCACATCTGCTTGATTTTCATGGTCGTATTGCTGCCCATAAGCCTTTGATCACAGAGTCCAACCATGCTACTCAGTTAATGTGGTGCAAAGAACATCGAAATCGGATCGTAGATCAGTGCAAACGGGTTCTTTGGAGAGACGAATCAAGGTTCAAGCTTTATCGTTTGAATGGGTCTGGCGTCTGCCTGGAAAACGTCTCCTGCCAGAATGCATTGTGCCAACAGTCAAGTTCGGTGTAGGTGGAAATATGATATGGGGTGCTTCTCTTGGTATGGTCTGAGACCCTTGGTCCTCATTCACGGTAAGCTCAATGCCTATGCCTTCTACGTTTTTGCAGTTTTTCGAGTTGGATCCCTGTTACTTTCAGGATGACAATGCCAGTTGTCATGTTTCGAGGTTAACCGAGGCTTGGTATGGTGCCAATGGAGTTCATTCGAATGGACTGACCTGCCCAGAGCTAAGACCTGGACCCTATCGAGAAATTCTTGGACAAGTTGGATCGCCGAATTAAAAGGTGCACTACCCGTCTAAAATCTGTGAAGGAATTTGTATATCTACTCCAAGTCGAGTGGGAGATGATGCCAATAGCTGTAATACAAAGACTTGTGGAAAGTATGTTCCGGAGGGTTCACGCTGTAATTGCCTCTCGTGGAGGCTCTACCAACTATTGATTTTGAATAAAGTTACTTTTTCTTTTCTATCAAAGGTGTCCAAATTCTTATTGGTAGACAGTGTATTGGAACAATAAAAGTAAATAATCTTTTAAAATCATGGAAATTTTTATAATTTTTAAGACAATGAGGAGTTTTTAAAGTAATGAGAATTTCCTTTTTCAATAATTATGAAATTTTCTTCCGTCTACTTTTATTGACACGACAAGCCCTGAAGAGGTAAGTCCTTCCCAAGAATTCTTTCTTCCATTCCGAAATATTTTTGGCAATTGCTCTCCAATTATTAATTTTTTCGATTTTAAAAACTTCTAACCCCAAGCCATCTATCTCATCCTGGTCACAGTTTACTTTTTCTAGTTCCTAAAGGTTTATAACTGAAAATTGTAAATGTTAATGAAAGTGCTTCATTCTGCTTATGTGGCTCGTTATTCAAGCGTGACTAATCTTAATAAATTTGATGATATCTATATCCTTAAAAAATTTGTACCATTCAAAATTATGTCGAAGATTCCAGACTTCATTTCATTCACAGCACTAAAGTTGTTTTTCAGAACTTTTCACTCAAAGGTAGCTGTTCTGCCTGCGATTTAATAAACGTCCAAATCTCAGGTCCAAGAGTGAGCACTGCAAATGAAAACTGAGAAATTTTATAGATTTTAAATAAGAGAGAAGCTTCTTTTCTTTTTGAACAATGAGTGGCTTTATAACTCTTAATGCAAAGATTTTTTATTGCTATTAGAGCAATGAAACTTTTTAGTATTTTTTAAATTTTATCATTTTTGAGCCTTGAAAAATCTTATTCGACTGAAAACAACGTTTTCATAATTTTTAGAACAACCAGAACTTATATTACTTTTTAACGAACAATAGTTACTTATAATAAATTAAAGGAACTGATTAGAAAATTATATTTGAACATATAGTTTTTCATTTTCGTAAACTAAAAAAATAAATTTGTAATAAGCACTGTCCATTGATATTATATTTTTTGGAATATGATATAATTGTAATAAAGATATCAATGAATACGATATCAGTGTATATAATGATATAACATATTTTTTAACACTTATATATAATTTTCTATTAGAATGCAAATCATTTTGATAAAGTTATGTAAATTAGCTTCATGTTATGAGTATTATAATTTCCCATTAATATTTTATACTATAAATATTAAAATAGTATTCAAATGTCACAGTATTTGAAGCTGCTAAAGTTTCCTTGTTTCATTCTAAACCAGTTTGTATTTTTATATTTAAATGGGTAAAGCATTGATATCAGAAAGCAATGTATTTTGATGTGTTTTGTTCGTAATTTTTAAAGCAATTCAGTAGGGTGCTTTCTATTATGTACTATTTAGTAATTTAAACATGATTTCGTTTAAAGTTGGCAAAGTAAAATAAACTAATGAAAAACAAACAATTTAAACTGTTGTCCTTTTTTAATCATCAAAACTTGTCCTCATGAAGAAAAGATATTTTCAAAGATTAATGGTTTAACAATAAATAAAACAAAATGAGTTATAAATTACTATCTATATAACTTTATTCAAAATAAAATGCAAGAATTTAAGTTTAAAATTCTGCATGTTAAAAAAATAAGCTTAAAAAATAGAAATATTTGAATGGGAAAAAATTATTTGAATGCTTTTAAAACAAATATTATGTAATACAATCGTTTTCTTCTAGCAAATGGTTGAAATAATCGAAATAAATAAGTTCGAAATAAAACTGAGGAATTTTAATTTAAATCTTAGTCGAATAACTGAAAGAAAATTAAATCATATATATGTCAGAATATATTTCGATAATGCGTTTGAGTAGTATAATTAGCATAAAAATGCAGAATACTTTTTTGAAAAGGAATTTTGTATTTTCTTAAATATAAACGTGAATACAAGTTTTTGTATCAGGAAGTTAGTATTCATAGTTATCTAGCTTTTATTCTCATAAGCTTATCATCAATATAATCAAGAATAAGCTAAACAAAGCCAGTAGCATTAGGTGCTCTGTTCAAATTAACGTCGGTTCGACTCCCATCACGGTAGTGAATGTTTTTAAAGGTTAAAAATATTTATTATTCTCCTCACCACACACACAGCCTAATAAGACTTTATGCGTAATGAATGACCCAATAACAAAGTGGCTTCGAAAAAATTTTTTTTAAGAAATGTATATATATATATATATATATATATATATCAGAATTTCCTTTTCTTCACTTAATATGTAAAAATTAATATGTTTATCTTAGTATGTTAGAAATTATTTAAATTTTCACTTTCTAATAGAATCATTGCGTGTGTGAGCAGAAACTTCCAATTTAGTATAAGTTTATTCCATTTTATTAGGAAATTCCCCTTTTGTCTATATCACCTTCCCTGTCGAGTCAGGTCACCTTCCCGCGAACTCTTTCAATAGGATATTTCTCTTAACTCTTTAACCTCACAATGATTGATAACATTTCTCCAACCGTAGTTCACAACATCATCAAGTGTGTGTCCAATCGCTTTGCAGTCGATTTTATACTCCCTACCCTGTGCTTCTATTGATTTCTTTCGTCTTTATTTGGAATCGGATAAGAGGGGTTCAGTCAAACAGAGCAAAAATGAGATCGTTTTCAGTTTCTAGAAATCCAAATAATTTGCGAAAAGGATTTGCTGACATTTTTCGTGAATCTTCACGAAAATAAAATTTACCCTGTTTGAAAGACGCTTTAAGGCTACCGAGAATGTTATTCAGTTTTTATTTCAGTTTCTTGACGTTTGATTTTTTTTTACATCATAGGAGAGAGCCCCGCTGAATGGTAAAAAACTTCAATCAAAAGTTGATTGAAATTTTTTTCGAAGAACATAATCTGTTTTTATTGTTTGTCTTCTTATCCATTTGTATAAGAAATGAGTAGTAAGTTTGTTAAAATTTTTAATTAAAGATATTTAATAACAGAATTAGTATTGAACAATATGAACACATGTGTTTAATATTTATTTTCTGTGTTCTATTTATTGTTCTTGAATAAATAAAATGATCAAAAAGAGAGTAGAAAACTAAGATATTTTAAATTTTTAGGAAGAATAAATTCTATACAGAAAATAATTAAAAAAATATTTATTTATTTTAAAACCATTGTACATTGTTGTTGCATCAGCTTTCTTCCCCACACCACACCTAAGTGTGGCTTTACTTGTTAGTGGAAGCAGCCATAAGGGAATCTTAATCATTTAGCAGGGATTAAGCAGAAGACACCTTACTTAACCTGAAAACCTCAATATCATTTCACATGGAGGCGAATGAGACCACGTCACACAGCTACCTTTTAGTGAACCCGGGGTGCTTTCTGTTTAGTCTGGATTCAAACTCATTACCTTTAGATAAGGAATACGGTATATTACCATATTACCAAAAAATGCCACCACAGAGTACCCAGTAGCGTGTCACAAAAATGGAATTATATAAATGTTTTGTGGAAAAGATTTCGTTGAGATCCAAAAAAGTTGTAGGAATATATGATCCATTGAGCTTGCACAATACATTTAAATGCTTAGAAAAATGAATCAGATAGGGTATTTGAATGATGAATGAAAGAATGGGACGGAAGATATAAATAAAATAAATCCCCGCAAAGAGGACGTATGAATATTATAACAAAAGCGGGGAACTCATTTGAAAATGCGTGTAAATTGATATTCTAATTTCATTTATCGTTGCTTTCCCAATAAAAAAAAGTAGAACTGTTTAAAATTTTTTAAAAATGTTTGATTTGCTGTATTTTTTAGGGATTGAGAATATTGTACTTTCGTAGTTATTTCTGTGAATTTAAGTGAGAAAAATATAGTAACATAAATACTTGTGATTTTATTTGATTTTCTCAGCGCATGGGTTGTTTATTATTGATTATCGGTTAATCACTGAGTTGACTTATAAAATTCCTAAAATAAAATTTAATTCTAAACTCTGTTAATGAATTTACAAAATATTATTCTCAAAGCCATTTGCAAATTTAGAAGGTTATTCTAATTAAGTATTATTATTTGAATACCTATTTTTTTAATTTGATTTTTAAAGGAAATATCATTATTTGGTTATTAATTAATCACTCTATAGATTAGCTATAAATTTACTGCATTAACGAAATTATTTTATATATTTATGAATTAATTCTTTCTGGAAAAGTTTTTATTTCAAAATAACATTCGCAAATATTCTCATTCACAAAGACTTAATTAAATATTTCTACTTAAAGTTCTAATTATGCTTTTGGAAAGAAAAATAATTTTTTACAGCATATCTGCCCATCATTCTCTTGGCTAATGTGTTTGCCAGCAATCAGCTGTCTTTCAATTGAACCGCATCTTAACACTTAAATCAATGTCTAATATTTATTTACATTTTAAAAATGCAAAAGAAGTAAATTGATAAATTATTAAAAGTTATTGTAAAACGTAATACATGGTTTATTTCCTAATTGTGTTGCATATTCTGTAAATTTTTGTGTTAAATTTACATTTTTTTAACAACAGAACTAATTCCTTTTCATTGTACATAGAAAAAAAATTATTTTGAAACTATTATTAATAAACTATTTTGAAATAAATTATTTTTTATTATATTTTCACAAATAAATTTTGCATATATAGAAGATGATAGCACAATTAAAATGAATAAATTGATATAATTTTTATACATTTTTAGTGGATTGTATGAACTAGATTATTTAAACTAGTTGCACATTAGTACGATTTGGGGGTGTGGGAGAATTGCTTTAATCAATATTTAGGTATCAAATTTATCTATTTGTTCCTTAAACTCAATTTTTGTTAATTAACTATTTTAACCTAATATAATTAAGAAATGATCTTATTTAGAACTTATTAGAACTTATTTAGATTATTAATTAAGAAATGATCTTATTCTTAACTAGTTATATTTTAAGTAACAATGACTGCAAATCATTTTAGTACAGAAACTTCATTTCTGTATCCATATATAAAAACTATAAATATTTAATTTTAAAACTGATTTCCTGTAGATAAATGCACCTAAATTATAATAAATAAATGCTTCATCAATTATGTATATTTTATAATAATTCAACTTAACTTACCTGATTAAAGATAGATAAAATTCTGAAAATGTATTAAAATAAGCAAGCAATTTCTGACATTATTGTTTAATATCTATGTAAATTGATATTCACAAATACCAATTTATTTTATTAATACAATTAGTGAGCACATTGATTTAAAAATTTTAGATTTATATATTTTCATCCAGAATGATTTCAGAAATATGAAAACACTAAGAATATTAAGAAATAGACATAAATTAAAACTACAAAATTTTGAATGAAATGATTATAAAAGATGCTAATTATATTTAAACAACATGAAAACAAAAATCATAATAATATATTTTTATATAAAATAATCGTATATATAAAAGTTTATATGCAATATGCAGATCTTTTGAAGTTTTCAACAACAATAATAAATTTCAAATAAATGAATAATTAATATAATTAACTATTTGAAAGTTAGATAAAAACAAATTATTTATTTAATTATATTCAGCTTATATTTTAAATTGGTAAGTCATCAAAGGATGATAGTCTATCTTTATGGTTGTAAGTAAGGCATTCATACCCCATTCGGTTCTTTAATGCATTTTGACAACCATTTCGTTGAAAAATATTTCAATTATTTTGCTCCAAATGAATTTTTACAATTTCCATTCGAGAAGTAGTTAACACAATTTCTGCTTTACAATTCTGGATTTCCTTAACATTTAAGGGTATTGTTTTCAACACTTCCTTTAAAACGTTTTTGCGGAATGACTACAGTGTGATAACATCGAATGTGATATCCATACGAATTTCAATCTCTTTAGTGTCTTTTTAAGTTCACTTTCATTCATTACACACACACAAGCGCGACTTGCACAGAAATATGCGTAGGTAAGAAGAAGCGTTAAAGATTAATAAATGGTACATCATTGAATAAAGCTTTACATACAAACAGCGAGTCTCTCATAATTATTAAACAATAATAAGAGTGAAATTACATATTTTGGAATAGAAAGCAAAAGAAGGAATTAAAAATTTATAGAAAAATAAATAGAGAAACATACGTGACATTAATAATATATTTGCCATTTCCATATTCAAATAAACTATGTTTTAAAATTTCGATAACTTTGCAATGATTTTTTTTATACTTTACAATGATGTACTTTTGTCATTGTAATAGTACTGAAAAGACTTTGTTTTGTAGAAGAAATTGTTAAAAAATTCTAACTTTCATATTTTATGTATTCTTATATAGATTTAACTACTGTTCGACATATAACACTTATAAAATTAGATAATTCATTTAATTTTAATAAAAGCTAACTCAAATGTTAATTTATGGGGACATTTTCTAAGAAATTGTAAGTAATAAGTGAACTAAATGTAAATGGATACACTACACTCGATCACAAGCAATGAATTATTAAAACTATTGTAACTCAAAGCTTCTTTGAAGTTCTAATTAAATGTTTCCTCGAACCTGATAGGTTTATTGTTTTAAGTATGATTATCAATTCAAAGTTGAAGAAAATATATAAGATAGGAATTATTTCAGCCGCCATTTATAAAAGCACATTTATAAATAACTACATACATTTGTAAGATTTCAAACCATAATCATTTTTTTCAATTATACTTACAACCTTTTGCAAAGGAACAAATTTTTTAAAATAAATAAATAATAAAATACAAACTTAAAGCAAAAGAGAATTTTATGCATTTGTGTGAGAGAGATAAGGATACTAAATTCAATAAATTTATAGTAAATTGTTAAATTTAAACTACTTACACGAAAACATTATTTAAACTGATATCATAAATATTAAATGTGAAAATTGAATATAATTTTTTTTCTAAGCAATATTTAATTTTTACTCAGGTAACTTTGCTATCTGAATATTTTCAGAGGTAAAGGTTATATTCAGATACAAATGTGTAATCTGAATCTATTTATCTAATTTATCCGTACGTTCAGACATTTACAGTGTTATTCAAATTGAGAATATTACATTATGTTGCTTTATTAATAAACTATTTTTTATTATAATTTCTCATATAAATTTTACAGATATAGAACATGATAGCATAATTAAAATGAATAAATTGATATAATTTTTATACATTGTTAGTAGATTGTTTAAACTTTATTTTTTTAACTAGTTGCACATTAGTGCGATTTTTTTTGGGGGGGGGGGGAATTGCTTCAATCAATTTTTAGGTGTCAAATTTATCTATTTGTTCCTTAAACTATATTTCGGTTAATTAATTATTTTAACGTAATATAATGAATGAATGAGTTCATTTAGGTAAAATGCGAGTAATTTAAAGTAGTTATATTTTGAGTAACAATTACAGCATATCATTTCATTACAGAAACTTCATTTCTGTATCCATTTATAAAATCTCTAAATATTTAATTTTAAAACTGCTTATCTGTAGATAAATGTACCTAAATTATAATAAATAAATGCTTCATCAATTATGTATTTTTTATAATAATTCAAATTAACTTACCTGTTTAAAGTTTGATAAAATTCGGAAAAGATACAAAAATGGGCAAGCTGAAATAATTTTTGAATATCTATGTAAATTGATATTCAATAATACCAATTTATTTTATCAATACAATCAGTGAACACAGTGATTTAAAAATTTTAGATTTATATATTTTCATCCAGAATGATTTTAGAAATATGAAAACACTAAGAATATTAAAAAGTAGACATAATTTGATACTACAAAATATTGAATGAAATGATTATAAAAGATGCTAATTATATTTACATAACATGAAAACGAAAATCATAATAATAAAGCCTTTTTATTTAAAATAATCTTATATGTAAAAGTTTATATGCAATATGCAGATCTTTTGAAGTTTTCAACAGCAATAAAAAATTATAAATAAATGAATAATTAATATATTTGACAATTTGTAAGTTAGATTAAACAAATTATTTATCTAATTCTATTTAGTTTATATTTTAAATTGGGAAGTCATCAAAGGATGATAGTCTATCTTTATGGTTGTTAGAAATGCATTCATACCACATTCGGTTCTTTAATGCATTTTGACAACCATTTCGTTGAAAAATATTTCAATTATTTTGCTCCAAATGAATTTTAACAATTTCTACTCGAGAAATAATCAATACAGTTTCTGCTTCACAGTTCTGGATTTCCTTAACATTTAAGGGTATTGTTTTCGACACTTCCTTTAAAACGTTTTTGCGGAATGACTTCAATGTGACATTGACTGTGATATCCATACGAATTTCAATCTCTTTAGTGTTTTTTTTTAAGTTCACTTCCATTCATTACACACACACAAGCGCGACTTGCACAGAAATATGCGTACGTAAGAAGAAGCGTTAAAGATTAATAAATGGTACTTTTACATACAAACAGCGAGTCTCTTATAATTATTAAACAATAATAAGAGTGAAATTATATATTTCGGAATAGAAAGCAAAAGAAGGAATTAAAAATTTATAGAAAAATAAATAGAGAAACATACGTGACATTAATAATATATTTGCCATTTCCATATTCAAATAAACTATGTCTTAAAATTTCAATAACTTTGCAATGATTTTTTTTATTCTTTACAATGATTTACTTTTGTAAATGTAATAGTACTGAAAAGAGTTGATTGTAGAGAAAAGAGTTAGAGTTGTTTGTTTTGTAAAAGAAATTGTTAAAAAATACTAATGTTTCTTATTATATGTATTCTTGTATAGATTTAACTACTGTTCAACATATAACACTTATAAAGTTAGATAATTCATTTAATTTTAACAAAAGCTAACTTAAATGTTAATTTATGGGGACATTTTCTAAGAAATTGTAAGTAATAAGTGAACTAAATGTAAATGGATACACTACACTTGATCACAAACAAAGAATTATTAAAACTATTGTAACTCAAAGCTTCTTTGAAGTTCTAATTAAATGTTTCCTCGAACCTGATAGCTTTATTGTTTTAAGTATGACAAAAAATTCAAAGTTAAAGGAAATATATAAGACAGGAAATATTTCAGCCTCCATTTATAAAAGGACATTTATAAATAACTGCATACATTTCTAAGATTTGAAACCATGATCATTTTTTTAAATTATACTTACAACGTTTTGGAAAGGAAATAATTTTTTAAAATATGTAAATGATAAAATATAAACTTAAAGCAAAAGAAAATTTTAAGCATCTGAGTGAGAGAGATAACGATACTAAATTCTATCTATTTATAGTAAATTGTTAGATTTAAACTACTTACACCAAAACATTATTTAAACTGATATCATATTAAATGTGAAAATCGAATATAATTTTTTTTTCTTCTAAGCAATATTTAACCTTTATTCAGAGGTAAATGTTACATTCAGATACAAATGTAATTTGAATCTATTTATCTAGTTTATCCTCAGATTCAGACAAGTACAGCGTTATTCATATTGAGAAATATATTACATTATGTTGCTTCATTAATGAACTAAAGCAACATTTTTATATCGTAATACTATATTAAGCATTGAGTAGTATATTGGCATTCACATCATGAGGAATTTATGATTTTAAATGCCCATTATATTTAAAGTTGCATATTGAATTCTTATATTATTATAATATGTGGAGTTTATTTTTCTATAGAACATATAATAAGAATAACAAACATTAGGATTTTAGGGCTTGGTGTATATTATTATTAGGAATTGTTCAAAATGACTGCACAAATAAACTATAACTGATAAAGTATTAATTAATTAATGTCTGAAAATGGAACATTTAATCTTTAAAACTGCGGGAGAAAATTTGCCTTTAATTTAGACATAATTATACTTAGTGTAAAGAAATAACAACAATATGAAAAAATGTAATTAATATACAGTTATTTTCTATACCTTTGTTTTCTCAGATTTGACTTAAAATAAATATACTAAGTTATGGAAAAAAATCCTTTTCTCATATCTTCCCCTTGGTGTAAGTAGTTCTCCTAAGCATTTTATTATTCTCCTACAATCTTGTTCCGATTTTATTTCATTTTGTACTCAATTCTTCTTAATCAGATCAACTTTTCCTTAATTTCCACAGTGTATATTTAAATTTTTATTGGCTAAAGAAGTTTTTTCATAAGTTATCTTACATACTTTCACAAGGATTTTTTATCTTCCTTAATTCGCAGTCAAATCATGAGCTCCTGTACTGTCTGTCTACCAAGACAACAGTTTCCACCAGTTTCTCTTTGCCTATCTGTTGCTGTGGAAACAACTAAATTCTATTTCCGTCAGCAAGGACTCTTAAAAATCCTTTTTTTACTGAATTTTGCTTACTGAATGCCAAGAGAATAAAGTGAGGTTTTACCTTAAATACTGCTAATTCATGACACCCTTAACCCTTAGTCGAAAGACTGTTCTTGTTACTATAGCAATCACCACTCGCCAGATTACATGGAGGTAACTATTCTTGTATAAAACAAAGTAATCGCATAAATGAATAAAATGAAAGCACTAGTTAACAATTTATCTTCATTTGCGACGCGGAGTTGGCTGGGACTCATTATTTCCGAGTAAAAAGACAACGCACTTCGTATAATAAAATCCAAAATTCGATCCCTGTTGAGACAATTGGAAATAGAGGTTGTTCTTTTGCCCTGTGTTTTTTTTTTTTTTTGTGCCCTCGTCTCTCAGATTAGGTGCTTACTAGATTTCCTGGTTTCCTTTTTTGTGACATATGAATATGTCCCCCTGTCTACTAAAAAATTCCTCCTTTTCGGCAATCTGCGTGTTAAATACTAAGGCTGTTAGGTTTACTACGTGGTGTGAAAACCTAACTATGATCTGAATGGTTAGGGCTCTGACCTTCAATTCAGCATCTCATGGGTTTGATTCCCAAATTAGTCGTGAACTTTTATAGAGCTGCAGAGTCCATTTTAGGCTATAATTTATTATCCAAGTAGCTTTCATGTGGAAAAATAAACCACAAAGCTATAAAAGATTTTAGCATTTCTTCAATGTGATCAAAGCCGAAAAGCAGATTTATATCGATTATCTGTGAATTAAAGTTGAAAGCGTGCATTTATTTTCTATTACAAAATGTAGTCTTGCAGAAGATTATTGTTTTACAATTTAAAAGTAATTAACATAAATATTGTCCATGCAAATTAATTTTAAAAGCGTGTACTTAGATTGTAAGTCAATTATACATTACGTTATGTAAATGCTTCCTAAATTCTGAATTTAGATAAACAAGGATTGTTTGTTCAAATTGCATTTGATAAGTTTGTTTCTGTAATAATATATTTGATCAAGCACTTTTTATTAAAGAAATAATGGAAAATTTTATAAGTCCTAAATATTCGATTTCTGTAGGGAAATGATCATGTGAGAAATGATCAAAATTTAAATAATTAAATTGATTAGATTTTTTATACCAAGAAATCACAGTAATAGAATTTTCAAATCAAATATTTATGCAAAGAAAATGCTAAATTACGTATTTATTTAAAAAACATTGAATTTTTATTGTGTAGAGCTGCAAAGTTGGTTATTATGTTTGTTTTTCCTAACAAAAGATTATAAATTTTGTAAAGGAAATGAATTTGTTTTTGTGGATTTATTAATGTTTCTAAAACATACTAATTTGATTTTATGACTAATGGCTGTCTTACAATGCATTTTTCCATCACTTGACAATTTACTTAATTAAATATAAAATTGCTTAAAGTCAAGAATTACTATTCAGTTATCATTTATGTGAATCATATAAGAAATTAATATTAAAATTTATTTCCCATAATATTACACATAAAAACTTAAAATAAATTAATGTTATTTAACATAGACTATTTTTTTAAAAAAATTATTAATTCTGTATTAAGTTTGTGTGACAATCCTCAGACTATCCCCAAATTTATTCAAATTTTATCTTATTGACTTTAAACAATGCAGAGCATTCATTTTAGACATTTCAAATCCGTAATTCGTTAGAATCTTTAGAATTTGTCAATTGAAAAGTAAAGCAAATGCCTTTAAAATTAAATTACTAAAAATGCGATGCACAAATTATTTATTGAATAAATAACTGAAATGATGCTAGTGTTTTTGCATAGATACTAAATTTGAAATGTCATGAAATTGTTCAGTTATTATTACCTGTGGTATAAATGACAAATAAAAGTAACTCAAATACTATCTGGGATTATTTAAAAAAGATTGACCTCCTAATTAATAATATTTTTATTAATTATTTTCGTTTAATTAGGCAATTTTCAAATAATGCAGTAAATAGTAATAATAATAATATAAGTAGGCATCTAGGACTTCTGTATGTGTTATCTTGGGATGATAATTGATGCAGAGTTTATTATCTGCAGTGCAGAATTAATTAAGATTTCATTCATAAAAATATCTAAGTGTTTTGCTTAGTAACGATAAAATTGTAATCTTGAATATATAATAAAATTCATTAATTTTATGAAAAAATTATATTTTTGCTAAAAAAATGTTATTTATATTAAAATATTTTATGTAGGTGTTAAAGTTTAGTTTTAAAGTGTGTTTTTAAAAAAAAATGCATTTTAAATAAGATATTCATCAATAAACGTGATTTTCGAAGCGAAGTATTATTTCAAATATTATTGCGTTATAGTTTATTTAATTACTACGTTCAATAATTATGTTACTATTATTTATATGCGTAATTAATATATTAAATTATATGATAAATTGATAAAAAAATTATATATCATTGAAATTTTTTCACATTAAAGTCTATCAGAGAGAAATATAAATAATTTCGTATGGTAGAAATGAATGTGCGTTAAAAAAATGTTGATCTACTGGACTATGCTGTTAATGCTGTTGTGTGATACTTTTAATGTCATTTACTGGAAAATATACGCATAAAATAATGGTTTTAACTCAATTTCATTTTACTATTTTTACCGAATTTAAAAATATGATTTATTTTGGTAAATCTCGCTGCCTGTAAAGGTTTTAATTTAATTTTCTTTGATTATATATTTAGAAAATCAAGATTATTTTATAAAACCTTGATTATTTTAATAAGTGTATTATTTTATTTTCAAATATTTTTATAAAGAAAACTAAGTAATCTACAATATGTGTGCAGAAAGACAATTACTTATACTAAAATAAATATTTAATTTCATGTTGTAAATTTAACATATATATATATGCATACAGATACATACAGAACTTTCTCATAATAATCAAATCTTATTTTATAAGGTGTTGTGCACAATTGTTTTTTATTTTTTAAGAACTTTTTCAAATTCTTTAACTTATATTTAAATGCATATTATTTTAAAATACAGGATATATAAAATGCATAAATGTACCAAAAATTCCAAACAAAATATAAAGTAGTCAATGTACAATAACACCTACAACCAAAGCAGAAATTTCTATAAAAATCCCAAAAAGTAGATAAAAATTCATGAACATCAATTACTGTAAGCGCATATTGAAAATACGGTGAAAAAGATAAAAAACATTATTTTTCATTTATATTAGGTTTCGATTGTATATATATATATATATATTTATATTTATATATATATACAAATACAAATATATATAAATATAAAGTTTTTTATCTTTTTCTCCGTATTTTATTTATGCGCTTACCGTAATTGATGTTCATGAATTTT
>JAPDSC010073189.1:453411-502658 GCA_026290005.1 Latrodectus geometricus | reverse complement strand
CTGCTGTATAATACAAAAGTCTTTATTTCTTACGTTCTAACAAAATAACACAATTCTTTGAATAACTTAACATTCTGTTTCTGATTCCTTTTGTTTTTCTAGACATTTCCTTTTTTTTCTAGCTTTAAATTGAATGTTATATTCATATAAACTTACACTAAATACAAAATAATTTATACTTTATTACATTTGATTACAGCAGTTAAAAATAAATTTTTTAATTAAATGATTTACTAAATAAAGAGTAATTTACGAGATGATAAAAAATGATTTACAAAGCCTAAATAGAACAAAAATTATTTTAAAATTAATCATTGTCCACAAGTTTTCAAAAAACTACAGTATTTATGGAATTATAAAATGTTTTAGAAATATTCCTAAATTTAATTATTTTATATAAACCTAATGCGTAATCAATAGAAATAATTTTAAAGCACTTTTGAATTTTCATGCAGGTTGATTTAAGTGAATGTATGTAGTCTTACGATAGTGACAGCCGGTGTCTAACATACTGAACAAAATTTATATGTTGGACTCTGGCTAAAATTAGCTGTATTTTATTGCAAAATTTGAATAGAAATGTTTGTCATCAAAAATCATTATCAATAAATATTCAGTGCTGGTAGAGAGAAAAATATGTGTGCTATCAAATCTCTCCTTTCTTTTTTTTATATACTATAATTTAGAAAAATTACTTCCATTGATACTTTTATTGATTTTTGTAAAAAGTATGTTTTTTTGGTTAATTGAATTCGATGGACTTTAAATTTTTCCATACATTGTTTATTTGAAACGAAGACCAATGAAATGAGTCTCAATTATAATAAGTTCGTAAATTTATTACTTCTATAAATGATGGTAAGCCTTTCAAAATTGATTAGCCTTAAATGAACCCAATTTGTAATGCAAAAAAAAAAAAAAAAAAAAAAAAAAAAAAAAAAAAACTCTTTAAACAATAGTGATTAAATATATGTTGAAATCTGTAAATATTATCATTTTAATAAATCGTTATTTTATCTCAATTTCTGAATAACAATTTACCACTGAATTTTATGAGCAATGAAGCAATCTTATACAATTATATGGTATGAAAATTAAATCGTAGAGAGATTTATTTTTGAGGTACGTGTATTTCTGAAAATTATGGTAATTATTTCATATCCACCTTGAATTTCAGAAAACTTATCTTTTCTATATTGAAGAAAGAGGATGCATTCATTTATCATAGATTCATAGCTGGAAATTAAACTTCAAAATCATAAAATACATTAAGTGAAACCAACTGCTTGCTACATTTCCGGATGATCCTGATGATTTTTTGGCCACAGTAATTACTCTGTATTTTGGTTGATTATTTGTTTTTTTTGATAAATTTTTCCACAAAATAATTATTATAATATTAAGAGAATTTGAGAATAATTTTGCACTAAGATAACACTATTTTTAATTTCTCCAATAGAAACAATTTTATTTCGAGATGTATGTGGATTTTACTTTCTTAATAAATCAAATACGGCAATAATTTTAGCTTCCTTTAATAATCTCGTTAGCATTTTAGTCTATAAAATGATTTAAAGTAAATCTAATCTCCATAATAACAAAATTGTTTTCTAAATACATGAGACACGTAAAAATGTAATCCTTTCTTTAAAAGTTAGTTTTTTTTTATTTATAATTGTTTTATTAAAGAAAACTAAGTATGAGTTTTCTGAAAGATTTCAAGAAAAATAAATGCTTTTGTAATTGTTTTAAAATTCTTTGTTTTTTAATACTTAGAAACAAAATATTTATTGTAAACTATATTCTGGAATTATTTTAAGGCAGAGGTTTATAATATGAATTTCCTCTTCAAAAATAGATTGCCTTTAATAAATAAAATTTCAGAAATAATCTAATTCTATTGCTAAGAGCGAATTGAATAATGAAAAACATAATAAATATTTGTTTTGTGTATTGAAATGATTTAAATGAGCACAATTCTATAACAAATAAGAATTTTCCCCCTGTGTTAAGTCACTGAATGAAAAGCTTCTGTTTTCTTTTCATTCAGTGACTTCGTTCTTTCAATTAAAGATTGTTTACTCGCTCTTACAAACAGAGCTTAGTTTGAAAATAGCTGACATTCTGCCTCGAGACTTGATCGCTTGGATTCTAAGAGAAAAACGAGAGAAGTTTTGATGTGGTAATCTCACCTGATAGTTTGAAAATTATGTTAGAATTAGAGAATTAAATCTGCCTCAATTATTTTTAAATTTATCGATACTTCATTAAATGATACATAAACTAAATAAATAAAATATTGCTTGATTAGACAAAAAATTAACTAGATGTTAAAAATGCTTCATTAAAACAATGTAAGCTTTACCCTGGATTATTTTCTTAAAAAGTTACATTTTACTTAATATTTTATGAGAAATATTTTGCTTCTATGGATATTAAAGTGTTTTTAATTTAAAAAAAATAAATATTTAAATAAATAATTCCTTATTTTCAAAAAATCTTATTTTTAATTTAAATAAATTCATTAATTGCTGTCTTTCTTTTTTCTTTAACATTATGATTTTTATGCTTTTACCTTCAAAATAAATTAACATACTAAACAACCTCATGACTAAAGTAGTCAAGAAACTTTGCTGAAGCAGAAAACAGCAGTCTAATCTAGAAAATTTCTCACTCGTGATATGAAATTTGAACTTAAAAAAGCTGTCTATTTACATCAAATTTTTGTTTTCTTGTATAATTTTATTGCGGTGTTGATTAGAAAATGGTGGATCGGGATAAAATGAAACTATGGTCAAGATATTGATCTCAGGCTAAGCCAATTGTTCCTCGAAAGAAATGTAGAAACTTTGACTGGAGTTTGTAGTTAAATCACCATTAAGACTGATTTGAACTCACTGTAAAGTTGATTATACTATAATGTACACTTTTCTGGAACTCTGCTCACATCAAAAATGAGTTTCTCCTCCCCCATTAAAATTACTTTACAGTGAGATGTTAAAAAATATTAACAGTATCAGATCCCATCTTCTTTCTACATTCCGTAATGAGTAATTATAAAAATTTATATTTCCTTTCTTTTATAGAGAAAATCCATATACAAAATAATAATGAAAATATTAAAATTTTTCACTTTTAAAAGGGAGTTACTATTGTTAACGTATTTCGTATAAAAGACATTCCAACTTAAAAAATACTGAAATGTCTTTGAAATTATATTTTTAAAGAAATGTTGGTTGCCGAATAAAACATCTTTGGGATTTCAGAGTCTTCATTGTAGTATAAGGTTTTTCATTGAGTAAATCCTACTTTTCACCCCAGCCACACTTGAATAAAAAGAGATGAATGTTGTACTCCTGCTATGTACACCTATCGGAAGGGATTCTAGAGATATTTCCTGGTTTCCTCCCTTGCATTACGTGAATAGTACCCATATTCTATGAAAATCACCTCCCATAAGGTAATTTATTGATTAATTATATATAAACAACGACTTATAACAATGCTTTACTATACATTGTCAAAAAATATAAGTGACCTTTTTAGACTGATTTTATTTGAAGACATCTCTATATGTTACTGATGTCTGTGACTTTTGAGATTAGCACCATGAAAGCGTTTCATCAGCATTTTAAAGATCTTGATTTTGTGTTTTGTAACATGTAAAGTTTCTGATATTATTCCAAAATGAAAGGTGAATCCAGTGTGAGCAGCGGAAAATCAAACTGTAATTTGTGTTTCGTATTTTGTGAATTTCTGCTTTAATTTCGTTGATTTTTTTTTCTTTATATTATGTTAAATAAAATTGTTTCCTTCAAGTTTCTAATTTCACTACAATCTCAATTCAAATAATTGAATACTGAGTATTACGTAATGTAGAAATATTATAATCTTAATTATCATAATTATGTATAAGTATTCACAACTTTTGATAAATTTTCTTAGAATTTGAATGTTTGAGAAATAAAGTCTATCTTTTTCTCTTTAGCTTCTTTTAACGAAACTAAGAGAAAAGTTTCACCAAAAATTCAAACTATTTACTAACAAACCAAATGATTATATTTGACCAGAAAAATTTATGAAAAATGAATGTATACGATAAGCTTGAAAAAAAAAAAAAGAAATGAAAAATCGTTTAATCTAAAGTTCATTGTCAATTAAAAATAAATATACTATTGTTAAAATTCTATAATATTTCTAAAATATCCTATAATAAACACTAGAAATAATTATTTTACATAGTTTTTTTAAATATAGATTTAATGAGAGTAAATGTAAGCAAAAATGAACGTTAGTTATTTTGTATAATTTTTAGAAAATTTCTATTAGCTTCCTGAAATTTTTTTATGATCTAAAAAATCAATAATTCTGGATTTATTAGTTAGAGGTTTTTAATTTAGATTAGATTTTTTTACTTCTGAAAAATGAATTTTTCATTCTTTATATTTAAATGTGAGTTGTGGGATTTGTCTTCCGGTGGAAAACGTATTCTGGATTGTAGGAAATAATGGGTATTTCCTGAAATCCAGAATTATAATGGGTAAAAATAGCGATATTCACTAATAGAGATTTCCAAAGTACTACTTAGGACTACAAATGAGGTCTCACCTCTGGATTATTTATGAACAAATCGAATAAGATAAATAATATTTCAAAATTCTCTTTAAATACAAAATTAATATATAATGAATTGGTATACATTGGAACTAGGATTTGGAGTTGGGGATGCAATTTTCACATTCACTCCCCTACACTTTTAAGGGGTATTGAAGAAAACGAAATCACATTCGTTATAGAGGGCAATACTTTTCAAAGACTGAAAGAAACTATCATTATCTTTTCAGGAAATTATTCGATGAAAAAAATAAAAGAGCATCAGATGTGTTATTTATTTTTTCCCTACTCCAAATCATTACCCATAGATCATAATTTCAAATAGTGTGAAAGAATGCTAAACAACATTTCTTATAACAGACAGAGTTCTGGAGCGACGTGCATCGTTGTATAGTATTATGATATTGAGCTTTTATTTGTGTTAGTAGGGCTTAAATTAATAAAAATGTTTTTTCATCAAAATTTCCACAAATGAAACACAATTTATACTTTAAATTATATAGTAAAACGAAAGTATTGATTTAATTTTTATTCCATATTATCCAGAATCGTTATCCAAGTCTGAAATTCGAATTTCCTGATGTTATTTTTTAGCTCTCCTAAATTCAATCCAGAGAAAAAGGAAGGTAGACAAAGAGAATAAAGGCTTTACTTATCAATAACAAAATGAATGAACACAATATGGGATCCATTTGAAGTGTAAAGTCATTGTGATAAGTCAACGTTTAAGAAGCTTATACAATTTAAAAATCGTCATACTCTAGATATTTTTGTTGAATATTTAATGAAATTTATTGCAATGAAGTTTTCAACTGTAAATCAATATTTAATATAATATATGTATAGGGTGGTCCGGGTACACTCTCAACTGCAAGTTAAATAATTAGAGTAAAAATCAGTAATGGTTTCTTATCCCATTTCAAAATTTTTTCTCAGTAATTATTTCATAAGGAAATTTTCCATCAACTGAAATCCTTGTAACTATAACATTTTTTTAAAATTTTAGCAAGAAAGAAAGTGATTTTTTTTGTTTAAATGAATTTGTTTATTACATAAAATTGTCATTATCTTCAAAAATAATAGTCAACTTTTATCTGTTACCGAGCTTTCAAATAGCAAAAAAAAAAAAATTTACTTTTTATAGAACTAAGAATAAATTCTTTTTCTATGATAGCATGTCTTAAGCTTTAATACCCAATAAGCGTACTCAAATGCATATCAACATCAGAATACTTACGCGTATAACACCCTTATATTAAAAAACAAAAGAGAAACTTGCTTACTTCAAAAAAATTTCCTCCTTCCATTGTAATTGGATCGATAAATGCTCTTACATAAAAATTCTTTAAAATTCTTGTAATTCAATTTAAAAGAAAAGTTTTTATTTTAAGAACATTAGTGCGGAAATAATAATCACACTTTGGTCTTCAACTAGGTTAACTCAACTAAGAGAATGAGCCGGAGTTAAGTTGCGGAAGTTTAATTGACAAAGCAATGTTCTCATTTCTAGGAAGTAGGAAGTTCTATACCTGACCCAGACAAAGATAGTTCATACCTGGGAGTCCTTAACGTAAAATGATATTTTTAGAGTGGCTCCAAGCATTTTGTTTAGTTACCTCTTCCTAATGATGAACATCAATAACTCAGTCTTTTTAATGGGTTGTTATTAGTCTATATTAGTAGAGTATGTAGTAGTCAAATTATTCTAAACACAATGACGAAGTACTCAAATGTATTTCAGGAATCACTGACTCAAAGGCTATTTGGCAAAAAATGCTATTATAAAGCTAAGCTGCCAACAGAAACCTAATAAAAAATAATTTTATCTGGATTCTAGAATTCAAGAAAATTACAGGAAAATAGCCACATGAGTTCTGAGGCGAACACTGAATCAATTTGTATCCAGAATTAGTATGGGAAATGTTGAGTAAGATGATAACACAACGAACACCTTACATTACTCAGGAAAAGATAATTTTCACCTGGAACTGAAAATTATCTTGTTCTTACAAGATAATTGATTTTCCTTATCTTTAAGTAAGGTCATCCGACGTGCCACACACAATGATGAAAACGAATATCATGATTATTTCCACAGAAGTGTGATGAAGGGGCTTGGATATCGATAGACTACTGATCGGTCGTATTTTGAGTGGAAAAATGAGTTCTGTCACTTATTGTTTAGAAAAAAGGAAGGACTTCTCTAATATATTCTGCAGTCAGAAATCTCTTGCATTGGACTAATAATCAAAGCAACAGCCATTGAGTCAAGAACTGTCAGTTAATCTATTAAATAGAAGAATAGGAAAGAAAAAACTTTCAAAAATTTATCTCGCCATTTTGAGTTGAGAAATTGTAGGAAAGTTTGCATGATATTGTCCATGGTGACACATTTTCTTGACAAACTAGCTTATTAAAAAATGAAAGGTATATAGCAAGATCTTAGTTGATGCTCAAGTTTTTAATCCATCAAATATGAAAATCTTTAACATGAATTATCACAGAATCTTTATGTAAAATTGTGTTAGCAAATTCTTTTCATTTGCCAACATAATATGATGTACTTAATCATTCACGCAATGTGTAAATGCACATATACATTTACAAGGGTGTCTTTTCACTAGATTTTAAATTTTTTTGAAAAGAATTTCATATTTATTGTAATACTATAAAATCACTGTAGGATATGTTTCATCAGTTTCTTTTGATGAATCAAAAAATAATTGAATGGAATTCCCTTTCCCATTGATAAAAATAATCTATTTTATTTCACATTAAATATTTTATTTCATAGGAAATAAAAAACCGAAAAGTGTAAATAAATGAATTTATTTAAGAAACAATATTTACTTTAGGAATACTTTCGTTGAAAAAAAGGCAAATGTGGCACTAGAAAAAAAATTTGATCTCATTTTTCAATTTTATAAGCAATCGAATTTCATTTTACTCCTATTACTTAAAAATATCAAGTCTAATAACACTAAGATTCAATGAAACCATAAAAATATTGATGCATTTTGAAGCTATTTTTGAATCTTTATTGAACCCACTGGTTTTTATATTAATAACATGAATATCGAAATGGATACAATATACGAAATGTATACCTTTGGGATTCATAGCAATAAAATTTATGATTTTTGGTAGTTTAGTCTGAAGACAGTTTAAGCTATATTTATACTCTTATGACTTTATATCATTTATAAATTTTATCTATATTTTAGTTAAGTTACAAAAAATGTAGATCCTTATTATAAGATACTTATATCTCAAGGCGAACAGAAAAAAAAATGATTGATTATTGAAAACAGTATCTTGTATTCAAAGTTCACGTATGATTTGTGGAACTTTAAACTGAGTTCAACTTTCATTTCTATGATTTTATGTTATTCCTAAATGCAATATTTTAACGCTGCTTGATCACAATGAAAATAAGCCCCATCAGTAAAACACATTGCATCGGAAGGAGAGAAGGTGGTGCTTATGAAGGCAGACGTAACTCAATTCTGGAAAAGTTTATTCAATTTCATTTCTGGTAGCACATATGTGACATTTCAGTGAATTTCGTAAAAGGTCCAGAATGTTAAGTAGTATTTTAGATCTTACACGTTCTCTACTTTATGGGCGACTAGAAACGGCTATTTGCCTTATAAGGGTACGTCAACGGAATGTTAAAATTGAATTTTCTTGAAACTTTTCTTGTCTCATTCATCAAAAAAGCGCGAGATATTTTGTATTCGAATTGTGCATCCAATCTGGTTCAAGAAAATATTTTATTTTGAAGAAATGATCGAACAAATGCTATTAATATCGTTTTTGAACTGTTTCAGATCATGCAATGGACCATGAAATATTTTCTCTTAAATAGAAATGCTTTATATATTGCAAAACTATCTCAAGTAGTTTTTGTGCTCACTTTTGTCTAAAAAAAATCTAAAAATTTTCTTAATCTTTTATTCTAAAAGAAATGTTTCGATCAATCTCATAAATATTCTATTTCATTGTTTCAAATGACGTTATGAACATAGAGTATGTAATCTTTCTTCTCAAATACTTTTATTCATATTTAAGACATGCGCTAACTGCTATTGAACAACAGCTTATAATTTTTGGTACCCATTTGCTTTTAAATAAAATATGACTTTTTTTTTAAATAGGAAATCTTACGAAATTGTAGCTAATGACAAAATGTTTCGTAATTTAAATTATTCAATTTACTTACATTATTTTTTCCAATTTGATTTCTCATTAAATACTTAACGGATTTCACAATTCATACACCATATCTTTAGTAGGACTGACAATGAATTTTGTTGACATTGCAGTGTATACAACTAAGTACTATTCATTGTGATATTTATTCAAAGAAATATATTAACAGAAATGTAATATATAATCTTTATTTTTAATGTTAAATGATTTTTTAAACTAACATCCCATTTCATCCTAAGGAAAAATCTTTTATAAAAATTAAAAGAATTTTAAAACATGTTTCAAACTGTAAAAAGTGAAAAAAAAATTGTTTCTTGTATAAATTATTTTCGTATATGTTTCATAAGAAATATTTAAATTGTCAGGAATGTGCATTTTACTTTTGTAAGTTAAAAGGAATATATTTGCATATTAAAATTTATTTAAGAAATTGACCACTTAAATCCATAAATTTAAACTTTTTAAGATTTAAATATTGATACAGAAAAAAAAGGATTGTACATAATTTCATAAATGTAAATGTGAGAGGTTAAATCCATTAAGTGGAGAGTCATTTTGAAATTTGCTGTAATATAACAATATAAAAATTATGCATCATGTTTGAATCATATTATTCAGTAGAATACATGTATTTAGCTTTTCAACAAAAATAGTTATTTGAAAAATATCTATATATATAATTTATTCAGCTTTATAATAGCCAAAAGGCTATTTCACTCTACGAAATGAGATCTCATGTAATAATCGGATGAACGCAAATTAATTGCATCGTAGAACGATTGATAGTTAACTTCTACCACACAGTTATTAAATAATAAGCTTATAAATCCTTTCAGTATTATTTCAACGTACTTCTGATGGGTGGCATAGTGGTAAAATCGTAAACACATTCACTGCACTAGGTAAAGACAATACTTTTCCAAAAGTAGGAAATAATAATAAGCAATAATAATAAAAATGTGCACTGATGTTGTTTAAAAAACGAAAGTATTGGATGCCTCATATATTATTTTTCTATTCCGTGCAGTTATGCATAAATGACACTTTTTAAAAGAGTGGAAAGAATTACACGTTCTATTGCTGAAACAAAGTTTCAGAACGGTGTTATATCACAGTATGATCAAAATACATATCATAGAAAAAAATTATGAGTTTAAACCATCTCTAAAATTTAGTAAACAGATACAATAAAGACTTTTGTATCTATGGATATGCTCTTTGGAATTTGCAGCTGGGCAACAGATGTAAGAAGTGCTGCTGTAAGCCATTGAGTTTTATGAGAAAAATCTCATTTAGGATGAAATCTAGCTTTGATATTAAGTTCCTTAATGTTATCTTAACGTTATTAGCCATTTGATTGCACCTTTGCTATTCTAGCGTTAGCATAAAATAATAACATATGGAACACATAAAGCAACTACTATCCCTTCAATGATAGCAGCGTCCCTAAATTAGTATCTGCTTCCACATTTTTCCTCTTTGGGATAATGCTTCGAATACGATACACAACCATTCATTCCCCATATTTAATTTGGTGTACTTGATTTTTATTATTATTGTTTATTATTTTCTTCTCATCCATTGCGTTCTGGAAGCTTCTAAAATGCCAACATACACACATTCTTATACAATCAAAAGCAATTTAGATTTTAATTAAATAGTATTGAAAAATATTTCATGAATGAAATATAATTTCCCCATTAAGTAAAAATATAACTTAAAATATTCCTTATATAAGGAAATATACTCACATGATAAAATTATGTTTATAATGGAAATATATCATGCTTCAAATATATGTAAGAAAAAAATAATAAAAATTGTTTTAGCTGAAAATATATATTTAATTATTTGCTGTTTTCTCGCATATTTTCTGTATTAATATTTTTGTATTAAGTAAAAAATGTAACTATATCCTAGTTATGTGCCAAACATTATCGAGCATAAATTTAAGTAGATAGTTCTATAGAAAACATTCGAAACTTATACCCAACTCATTTATATTTTGAAAATTTGTTCGACAATATATATTTACTACATTTGCAATTCTAAAATATTCTTTAGAATGAGAAATGAAGCATATTTTTTATAATATGCAGTATATTTTTCAAAAAAATATTCATGCGCATATTTATAGTACAACTTACTCAGAATATGTGGCACATACATATTTATTCAGTGAAAAAATATGGCATTCTTACATCAGCCTATGCATGAAAAAGCTGTTTATCATGATCTGAAAATAAATTTTTCTCCCTAACTCACTTGATACATTTTAATAAGAAATTCCCAAAGGAACATGAATACAAATTTGAGCAATTTAAGTAAAGCTATGAATATAAACGCGCTTCCTCATCGCGAGAAACGCTTTTAGGCATTAAAGAGTACAAAAGAAATATAATATATTTGCGAATGTAATTTTTGTTTTGAATTAAAATAACCCTATAACAGAAACATCCAATTAAAATAGAAACAATCTTGTTGAAAACTAAGAAAGGACATTTATTTTATGCATACATTTTTAATTCTCTAAATTTATTTTTAGGATGTTCATAAAATTTAAAATATTACTGCAAATGTGAGTCAATTTAATGTAAATGAATTAAGCATAAGAAATCCTGCATTTTTTCAAAAGTACGTAATAATTTGCGTTAGAAGCCATTGTCTTTTATAATAAAGCATTGAATGCTTGGCATGACACAAATGGTAAATTTTTTAACTTTTTTGGCGACAGAGAAGTGTTAGCTAACTGAAATTATGACGTCATAAACTTTTTCTTAAAAAAAAAGCTTATGCATTTAAACAATGCAATTCAATCCGATAAACAATAAAAAGCGAAAATATGAAATATTAGGGTATTTTAAAAAAATAACATGACATAATGAGTAACATGAGAACATATTCCATAACGGAAATAAATTGTTCTAAATTCCCTCGCGATGACTTAAATATTATGGTTGTCAAAACAGAATCCAAAACGGGTCGCCATATAAACGATCCTGCCAAAATAATTCATCAATAATAAATAGATATTCAACTACATTCATGATTGTGTCGCTTTAAATCTCATTGTATTAGTTTTATTTGTTTTTCGCTCAACAGTAATTGTTCTCAATCAAATGCCAAGTGAAATCCCGAAGAACTATGAGTTACTCCATCAGAGGATTTAACTCGAGTTCTTTTGAACGGAAGACGAGAGCGTTATAATTCAGCTGTTAGTTCAGTTTGCTTAATCACAAAATATTTATTATATTATATTATAAGGAATAGCGTTTTGTGTGTGTTATTGATGAAAAAAGAAAAATCTTTTGAGCTCAGGAATCTTGTAAAGTGCATAGTTTAGCATTCTTTGTTAGAAATTATTGACGTCTTCTCAGATAAGTAAAAATAGTATAATCCAGTAAATAGTGTATTAAATTTGATTTCATTTATGTAAAGTTCACAACAATTTTCAGTCTCCATTAAATAAATTTTAAATTGAAATGTATATCTCTAAATACAAAATAATCGTTATTTTACGTTCCGCCAAATTTTTGGCAGAAATTTGTTTGGGAACTGCTGTTCCTCATCATGGCTAGGAATTTTTGGTACATTTACCACTCAACGGTCATTCCTTGAATATGAGAGCTAATTAGACCATGATCTACTGTTTGAAGTGAATTCATAATCACTACAAACATGCAAACCCAAGCTGGGATTCGAACCTATGAACTATAAAACCAAATTAAATAATTAACTTTTAACCATTCCATTAATCTCTGAAGTTTAAATTAGGATCTCTCATCTATTTATGCCTGAAGTTTCATTTTGTTTTCAAAACTACCTTTTGAGAAAAGCTGAGTAAATAATTTGACAGCGCATTGCGAACTGCTTAACAGTTTATGAATTCTGTTGTAATGCATTTTAACATGAACCACGTGATTTCTTTCAAGGAAGACTTTTTATCGACAATGTATTTGCGTATCGAAAGAGTGTAAACCCTGAAAGCTGACAAATTTTCACTCCGTCAGACATGCATGCAAAAGTAGAAGCACACTATTGATCACTCATTGCTTAACTAAATAACTTGATAAATTGGCAAAATTTTGCTTTGAATTGTGATGTCTTAGGACACGGAGAACAATGGCTTGTATCGATCCCGAGACCCTATATTCAGAAGAATGTTGTCTAGGCAATGTTGAGCTTAAATACAATAACACATTTAAAATTAAAAATAATAATTATTTTTCCCTACCTTAATTTCTCCACGAAAATTATTTAATTTATGTATAGAAATCTACTACCAGAGGAAGCTGCCGAGCTAACGCTGTTTGTTTATTATAAAGAACTCATCTTCAGTTTCAAACCAAAATAGAGTGATAATACAGTACATGGAAAATAACCTGTTATCAAAACAAATATTAAATCTCTAGACTCGAAACAAATTTAAATTGAAACCTCTATATAATACCAATAAAATGATAAAATTAAAATTGGATTCGTTAAAATGAATGCACATGATAATAACTCCTTCATATTTTTCTTATTCAAATATTTGACTCAATTATTTCACTCACATATTTCCTAACAATTTTATAGCACACCATATATGTAATCAGTGTCGTAGTGCAAACGACATAAGAAAGGAAACATAAAAATTGGAATATAAAGAGACAAGGGTAATAAAGAAATAAAACTATATATTTCAAAGTGGCACCCGAAAACTGCACTTAAAGTTTATTGCAGTTTTCCATCCCAGGGTCCTTTTCCCCTTGGGATGTTTGGGTGGTCCATATGAAATTAAAATATTCTCCTTTTTGTTTGTGTGTGGCCAATCAAGGGTTTTGGAGGGGAGATTTCTGACCATTCCCTGGAAGCCTAACACCGATGAGATACAAGAAAATATCCAATAGAAGAAAATGGGAGGAGAGATGAGTGCAATAAAAGTTAAGGAGTTGAAGATGGAGAAGTATTCAGATTCAGATTCGTATTCAGAATTCAGATTCTGATTCAGATTTCAGAATTCACAGATGATGATATGATTTGAAAGGACGACACCAGCGAGGACGCAGATTCCGAACACCATTCCGGCATGCAGATTTTCAGCATCCAGTATTCCGACATGGAGATATGCAGATATCCAGACATACAGAGATTTACAGATAAAGATGAATTGAAAGCTTCCGGAAGGGAAGCCTAACCTTACGATGAGACCTTGGGAACGACAAAGTCCGACGATGAGGAAAGGAAAAGGTACGGAGCAGTGAAGCACAGGCCTAACCAAAAGAAGAGTCTAACAAAAGGAAAGCAACGGTTCAGAACAACAAAGGGAAATTTGCTACAAAGGGGGTGAGTCATTTTAATCTCTGCTTCAGGACCCACTGGCCGCACAATGTTTTATAAATATGCTTTTATATGTTGATAAGACATTTAATCTTTAAATATAAACTGTAAATATTTAAATGTAAATAGTAGTACAATAAAATTACATTATTATTATTATTTAAATTGTGTCATTCTCATATGTTCTCATTAAATCTCCACTATTTCTATGAACTTGGGTTAGCTCGGTGTTACTCATATATATGCCGAGTTTAACCACAACAATCAGTATAATATAGCACTTATTGTATACTATCTTTATAATACCGGTTGTGTAAATATGTTCTTGAACCTTTTTCACTTTTTTTAAAGAAAAGTAATATGCTCATTTTAATAATTTGATTTAATCTCACTTTTCTCTACTGATTTTCTTTTAAAACGGAAATTTTGTAGTTAAGCAGTATATAAAGACTCCAGATATAAATAAAACAATATCAGACATTTAAATTTTTCACATGGAATGATAATATTTTCAAGACGTGTTTGACTGATGATATAATTTTGAAGCTATTTACATAACGGTATTTATTACTTGTAGCAATGACAACAGCATGTTATTTAAAGCAATGATAATTATGACAATTTTTGTATTGATATCATTGCTATAAGTAAAATTTAAGTTCTTATATCAAGGGTTATCCCTCATAGGTATGATACAATGATTATAGTTTTGATTTCTTTTAGCTAAAAGATTATTTTCATTACTCGAGTAAAGTGAATTAAACAGAAATTTACAGTTTAAACTATATTCGGAGCCAACACAAGTTACATTCCCAAGAGCCAGAAACTTTGAATGGAAGCCCAGAGCGAAAACTCTTCCTCTGCTAGCGAGGTTAAAATATGTGAAAAATATAAGCAAGTTTAACTTAATACTTCTTTCATAGTATAAGAATATTAAAAATATTTATGACAAAATAACCCAATTTAAGACGTATTGCATTTTTGAAAATGAACACCTCCCCATTCTTTTGGGATTATAATTTATTTAAACTTCACGATGCTGAATACATATAAATGGTTTTAAGTTCAACACCTTTGAGAATTCCTATAAATCGTTCATGGTTTTTTATTGTTGTCAGAACTTAAATAAGATTGAAATCAACTTGTAATTTATATTCTGAAATAAAGGAAAATTGATTTTCTTATGTTTTATCATATTTCTACAATGTGATAAAACGTTAGAAGATAATAATGACAAAAATTATGACATTGTTCCTTCATGTTATTAATTGGTTTGTTTTCATATTAGAATTAGTCTTTAGAGAAAATCAAATAACAATCTAGAACTCACATTGTTGCTTAGAGATTAAAAAAATTGTTCATCTGAAACAATACATTAATAAATCAATATGTGTCAATTGTTTGTGATTTTTCTAATTAATAAATTAAAAATCAAATAATTTTACATCCATAATTCAGTCTCTTGATTATTTTCATCCGTAGAACTCATAACGTCTTGGATAAAACTAACGTCACAGCAGGTCCAGTGGTTTGGCAAGCTCGGGAGTCTTCTTCTCAACGAAACGTTGCGAGTTCTATACCCTGATCTGAGTCATCTTGAGAAGCAAGGTCTTCTTCCGAAGAAGATTTTTGATCTCGCTAAAAGTTTCTTAATCATTTGTTTCTTCCTCCACTTCACATTTATTGATTCTTCCTCAGTTGAAACATCTCTAAGCATAATTTCAAGCCATTTCGTTTCCTCCTTGTAATACATATACCACTCCATTTTCTCAAAAAAAAAAAAAACTTTAAAAAGTTAATTAATTTTAGATTGCACGAGACGCGTTTCAGGCTTGAGACTCCAACATTATCAATAACTAGAAAACAAAAATGCGGAAATTCTAATCAACAGAAAATATTTGACCTCGAATGCAGCTACCAAGGGTTTGGATTATATTCGAAAAAAAAAGAGGGTGTTTCTATGCAATATTTTAACAGCAACCGAGCTTCTAAGACCTAGCATGCCTGCTCACGGGGAAATTACCTCCAGAAAGGACCTTCCATGATAGTTGGATGCATTGCCCTATAGCAAAGGTGAAAACCCAGAAAATCTTAAGTACCCAATTCAATAAATATGCATACCAAAACACTGAAACACAACATCCACCTCCCGTTATTAAACCACTGCTGGGTTAGAAACCGGGACTTTATACTCCGACAATCTCTGTTCTACCCTTTGGATATCGTGAGACCTAGCCCTGCAAATTTTTTTCTCAGACTTTATAAATTAATGTATGTGACGAAAACAATTATGATGGGGATACATTGCCTTTAGAGTCATTTTGCATAAAATTAAAGTAAATGGGTTTACCTCCTAAAAATGAAAAAAATCAGTGAGAAATAAATAACATTATAAATGTAATAAATTCATAATGAATTAGATTATTTTTTTACAAAAAATAATAGTAATTGTTTATATATTAAATTTTAAGCACTAAGTTTCAATAAAAAGTTTTACAAATATATTCACTTAAAGTTTCTACAAAATTTTCAAATAGAATGAAAATGTTTACAAATAATTTTTCAAATTTACTTTGTGTTATTAAAAAGAACTGAGAAAACGAATTTACCTTTCGTAAAGAAATTCTTTCAAATCCTTTCTATTTTGTTTAAAATATTTTCATATTTTGTTACTTGTAAATGCATATATATAAATAGTCAATATATGATACACATGAGAATAAGTACATATTTTCTTATAGAATATACCTTTATGCAAAACTCTCTTGTCCCAGAAAAATTCAATCTTCTATACAAACCAGATTTCAATCTTCAATAAATGTTCAAATTCATATTGGAATCTTGCCATAATCAGTTAACAAACTTGATTTTATGCCCCGAACTCGTCTAGACATGTTTTCAAATGAATTCTTATAAGGAAGCTTCCACCGATTTTTATTGGTATGTTTTCAGGAGAAGATAATAAGCAATGAAAAAGGAAAACTCACAAAGAATCTCTGCTTTCATTCCTGTCACTTCTGACATTCTTTTTTTGAGTGGTTGTGGAATTTGAACATGTTAAATGCAGTCAAGATTAGAAATAATCGAAGAACTTTTTCATTTCTCAGGAATTCTGAAAATTTATTCGTGTGTGGATTGACGTATTGAAGAGTAAATTCTGTATCAATTTTTTTTTTATTTTGCAGTTATTTCATTAAAAAAAGGGTGCAACAAATATTTTTCTGTATTTTATTTTAAAGATATAATTTACTTCTGTTAAATAAATGAAAGTTTTCATCATTAAATATTAAATGGTATTTATTTTATTGGCGTTTACAATTACTTCTCTTTTTCTGCCGAATATAAATTTATTAGCTAAAAAACACATTTCTCAAAACTCGGAGTACGCATATTTTACAGAAAGGATTTCCTTTCTATAAAGTAGGTATTTTTAAAATTAGCATTTTTGAATATAGCATTTTAAATAGGCAATTTAAAATTGAAATATTATAAAATAGGAATTAAAAAAATATTTTCTTAAATTTTTTATCACATGTTTTTTATAAAATTGTTTTTTTTTTCATAATAATGAGCATTTTTTCTTGCCAAGTATTTTTTTTAACCTAAAAACATTTTTTTTATCAATTTATGATTAAAATGATTATTAAAATGCTTAACTTTTAAATGCATGGTATTTAAAATTCTTTCCCCACACATTCAATGAATTTAAGGAAAGAAACATGATTGAAGGAACATGGTTAAGGAAAGAAACAAAGTTTGAAACATTCATATTTTAAGGGAACGATTCAGTTCCTGTAAAATGTGTATTTTTAGAATAAGATTCTATTTGATTTATTGAACATGTGTTTTTAATAGAATTGAAATTTCATACTTCTGTCAATTATTTCCTCCCTAAATTGAAAATATCTTTTAAATATTTGTAATTTAAACGATTTATGAAATACTTAATTTTTAAACACATAAAAATACCATCAAAAATGCAAAACATTCAACAAAAATAACATATTTTATACAACATGAAACATGCATATTTTACACGAATGATTCAGTTCTTGTAAAATTTAAAAAAAAATATGCGCATAAGTCATATTTATGCACATATTTTCTTTAAAAGTTCTATGCACTTTAAGTTGAAATTATTCTATATTATGATTTAAAAGATTAATACAATACAAAAACTCAACAATGCATCCTGTAACTATGCAAATTGTTTTTAACAAAAGAATCATGTATTCCTAAGTTCAAATAAACTAATATCATTCCCGTCTCTTGTAAATTTCAGATGTACGATTTCCATTTGTTGATTCTGAAATTATTCTCTCAAAATTTCTTCATACTTAATTTTAAAAGGCATTATTTTAAATTACATGGAAAAAATTATTATTTCACATAAATAATTAAACATATTCCTCGTTTTCAAGTTACATATTTCTTAAATTATAATTATTAAAATTTAAAAAATCAAATATTAAGTACTTAAGAACATGGTTACAGTTTTACATTCAAACACTAATGAATGTTTTAAAACCAACAAGAGTAGTTGCTAAAATAGAGTGAATTTAAAACCATTTTAAATTATACATTTTAAGCTAAAGAATTGGAACAATTATACTTTCACCAGCACTTTACAAAAATTTGTAATTGTGATTAAATATTACTAGAATTTTTCAAACTATAAGTTTAACACAAACATAATTCGTAGAAAAATCCAATAATTTATTTTCCACTGTTGTCATAATCTTTAGATAGTAAGACTCTTGAATAAATGAATGGAAATTAGACTGATAATCTGAAATTACATGCTATTGCACGAACATTCTGAGTATTTTGTATCCAACGTATGTATACAGAATACATTTTCTCCTTTTACTATGCGAAACATACTTTGTTTGTAGACTTCAAAATAGAACAAAGTGTCCTTGATTGGATCGGATGCAGACAATTGGCTGCAAACAGCCTCATTTTAGCAGAACTGCTTCACGTCGATCATGTCTGCATGTGTTTAGCATCTTTATTTCATGTATTCAACAGCAAATATTTGTCATTAAATGTAAATTGCATTCTCAAACAAAATTCAGGTATTTATTAAATGTAGAATTAATCGAACTATTCAAAATTTTGAGGTTATATTTTTAACATATTGATGTAATATAGGATTGTTTTTTTACTTGTTTAATATTAAATGAATTTATTTTTGTTTATTCTTAACCATATTAAAAGAAAATCATATTTATTAATAATATATTTATCATCATATTCATAATAATCAAACTAGTAATTATTAGCAGATTAAATTATTTTTATTTAAGAAGTCTAAGTCTGTCTATCAACGTAATGCTATCTACATCATTACAACATGCAATTATATACATAAGTGACGGATTTTACTCCTTAAAGAAATTCTATAATTACATAATAAAATGATTGAGTAGAATAGATTATAAATTATGAATTTTTTGTTTACATTTTTAAAACAAAATTGTAAATTAAATGTTTATCATTAACTAAATTGAATTATATCAAATAATTTCCAAATAAATATCATATTCGCTGAATAATTATTCATTAATGGTGACCTTATAGGAATCCATATCTCTTTTAACGCAAGGTTATTTGTATCATAGCTTCAAATCGATTACATCGATACATTACTTCAAATCGATGATACATAAAAGCAATTTTTTTTCTCAACAAAACAAAACGCAGAATTTATGTATAAGAGAATATAATTTTGTGGAAATTATTAGATATTTTTATATTGTTAGATATTTTATTGTATTAACTATTATTAGTCATTTTTTAAAATAAATTACTTGGTAAAAGAAATTATTAAGTTGAAATTGGGAAATTCTGCTTTCTGTCAAATATGTTTTATTACAGTATGATCCTTCTTAACTGCTGAAAGCATTTCGTGTCAACCTCTAAACCTAAAATGATTCTTACACTGGTAAGGTTTGCACCTTAGCAGTATAAGACATCTTGCTTTCTTTAATATCAAAAGTTCCTGAAGTTGTTAATCCAGTAAGGGCATCACATTTACATTAAATATGTCGCGCCGTGTCCTTATTGTAATTTCTATCTTTGGTACTGAAGGAACCATTTCTTCAGTACCAGAAGTTGATCCTTCTGTTGATTTCTTCTTGTTGAACAGACAGGTCTACCACAGACGCTTTACTTGCATGAGAAATGATTTTAAATGTCAGGAAATAAATATGTTCAGCAAAATTGCCTAAATTGCTACAAGTTAAGACAAGATACTCTAGCAGTTCGTTAAGCATAAAAAAGCATTGGCGCAATACTAATGTTCGCGACTTCCTATGAAGGTGTGCTGGTTAAAAAAGAAAGAAAAATAACTCTCCACCCCTTGCTGAAGTGCCTGATAGTCCCTCCATCTCAACGTAAAGACCGATAATGAAGATTTCCAGTCTCCAATAGGATTAAATATTTCAAGCAAAATGCAAGTTTAATCACTGTTCAAGTGAACAAAATGTGAAGTGATATTTAAATCTTCTACACACAGGCCCTTGAAAGAATTTAATCATATGGATCATTTAAATTCTATTGAAATTAATTTCCTTTTTTGTATGCTCAAACAAATTTGATAGAGTACTGCAGCTCACTATATATAACACTGGTTTTCCCTTTTCGCAAGAAAAATGAAAAAAAAAAACAACTTAGGTTGAAACAAAAATATGCAATTCTTTCTTGGTGCATACTTTTTACGCAAATTAATAAATAAAGTAAGGGCATAATTTAAGTGATGTATTGAGTGATAGTGAAAAATCTTTTGGCAATAGTTTTTATTGTTTGATAAACAGAATACAATAACAACTCAAATGTGTCTCACTGAGAGATATTAAACTAAAGAGTGAATTGCAGAATTACGTTTGAAGTGTTTTAATATTAGTACTTCAGAAATAGTTAAATACCTATAATGAGACAATGAATCCGTTTCTGAATTCAAATCATTGAACTTTTCCTTATGACTAAAAAGTAATTCCCATCTCATACAAGAAAAACTTTTCTACAAAGGTATGAGAGTAATACATCAAATTAGAAAAGTATTTCCTTAATCTTACATGCAAACTAGTGATAGTAAAGAACTGACTCATTTGGTATAGATTTAAACTATTCGAATAACATCATAATAGCCTCGTTTAAAGAAACGATTTCATTTCCCAGGAAGTCCTCATTTCATTATTTACTAAGAGATGGCGCTGTACGCTTATCTTTCAAAATGCTAATTATTACTTGATTCGTGCGGCTTCTTCTGTATGTCGCCATGCGTTGATGGAATAACATCTAAATATAGCAACTTTTTTTACGCGGTACTTTTCTCAAATCATTCAAATTTGGAAAAAGTACATAAAAACAAAAAAACTTTGCTATTATATATTTTAGTTAGAGAACTAAAATGTTCTAAAATTTAAATAAGAAAATATATTCACTTTTTAAAATCATTTTTCATGATATCACAAGGTAAATTTATAAATATAAACGTTTGATTAATTTGTACATCAAGGAAACAGAGGGAAATTTACGTGTACGAAACTTTTATCTGAACATATATAACAAAGCTTATTATAAAAAAGGTTGAAAGCTTTCAAATTATATAACCTTAACAGTTATTTTCTAATAAATTTTTTTGTAGAGTGCCAGCTAAGCTGATAATATAGGGTGTGTTGCTCCATTTTTTTAAACTTAACAGCAATATGGTGTGGAGTCCGACTTCTTCAGTACACATATGTCATAGATAATCGTTTATAGGGTAGGCAACCATTCATACAAGGAAAGGACAAAGGCAGGAAAGAGAGAGAAACTGAAAGTAAATCCATGCGCAAACCGAGATTCGAACCTAGGCTTTTCCAATCCGCAGTCATGCACACTGACCACTAGATAGGGGAGGAGGCTTCAAATCATTTCATTAATTTATATATTTATCGGCATAATAAATGGAAATAGAACAATTTTTACTTAACTTACAAAATACAATGTACGCAAGTACATGCATACATACAGAGTTTAAATTCTGTGGTGTGGAACCGAGAAAATCTGCAAGAAAATGAATGATACTTGCCTTCAAGATATTGATCTTTGGTTTATTTAAAACGTAAGGCATGACTTCTTCCAAAATTTGTATTACAACGCTTACAATATTTTGTACACAAATAAATGTGCAGGGAATATTTTTCTGTTTCAGTTTAATTTTTATTCTTTTGTGAAATTGATTTTTCAATATTTATATAATTAAATTCTGATAAATATAAGTATCCAATTTTTGTGTCATCTAAGTTTTTGTCTACGTTTTAGTGGACGTCGGCTGCTCGGAATTGAACAAAACTTTTAACCAAAATGTTCTCTTGCTGACATAACGCATGAATTACTTTATTTTCAATGTTTGATGACAAATTTTCTAATTAACACTTCTTAATAGGTCATTGCATTCTACTTGATTGTTGACATTAAATAGTCCTTTAATTAAATATCATACCAATTAATTGTATTTGAGTGAATGCATTGCATGAGTTTAGATTATTTGAAATAAGACAATTTTTAATCAGTTATAATTTCAATTTAAAGCATTGGATACAAAATTTCACGATTTCCAATGAAATATAATAGAACATTTTCTTCATGAAATTTTGTTTCAAATAAATGCTTTCTTGTTTATACTAAAATGAAGATGCTTAAATAAAAATTATTATTGCTTAAAAATAATTAAATGTATTACCCAATGTTCAAAAATTGAAAAATATTACTTCGAATTAAACTAAGAAATATATATATTACACAAAGAAAAGAGAACAACAATGTCAAGTGAAAATCATTCTATGCAAATGATGTGAAATTGGATCTGGGATAAGGGATATCAGATGTGATACTTACAAATTTGTTAACTGAATTTTATTTTACAAGGATTTTAACAATAAGAGATGAAGTACAATATCATCCCGAACTGGTTATTTCTTCTGAAAAAATCAGTTTTCAACAATAATACAAATTATGCAAACAAGATTCAGTTGCTAAATTGTTTCAAATGCCCTGGATTTCAAACAGAATGTGTTTAAATTCTTTTAAAATTACCGAGGAAATACATATTACACTAAGTGAAAAGAAATAAAATTTTGTGTACTAAAATTAAGATCTTTGCTCAGTACTTTTCAATTATATTCTTTGGAATTACAATCAAACCAGTTTTGTTCCGTATTTGTGAGATGTTTTCTTCTCCTTTCAATGTGAAACTTTTTTTCAATAGAAGTGTCTTTTTATATGATAATAGGTTGGGGAAAAAGGAATCCATTATGTTTTCAGAAGATGTATCTAGTGATCGATATCCCGCAAAGTATCAATGAATCCGTATTTTCAGATTTATGCTCATTGAAAAAATACCATTTTTAACTAAAATAATTCATTTACTTTTTTTTATTTGGCAGTTGTGAATTTACAGGGTGTTCAAAATGGCTTAAATAAAGAAAAAAAATGGTTAATTTAAGTTTGATGAAGGTGAAAATAAAAGCCAGGGGGCTAAATTGGTAAAGGTTATTTATGGTTCCGATACTGTAACAGCCAATTACGTGCAATTTTGTTTTTCGTTGATTTTGTGCAGGTATTTTTGGTGTTAAAGATGCACCACACAGGTAGGCCCATCTTTGAAAACGTCGATAAGATCATGTGATGTTATCTATGTTGACCGGCATGTTATTAGTCGTACCAGGGGCCTAAAGATTAGCCATAAAACAGTTTTAATTCACTAATTAGTTATAATGACAAATTTGATCATAGAAAAAGTAGTTACCAAAACACCCAAAACACATTCATTTTACCCCTATTTTTGAATATGTTTGCTAATCTTCTTTCACTTTATACGGCAAAAGAATGCTCTAGAAGTTAGTAAGCTTGGAAAAATATGGAATCCAATAATCTGCGAGTTTTTAAAATCTTCACCAATTTGGTTACCTTTGCCAGAAATTTGATCATAAAGAAAGTCACCCAAACTAAAAACACGTGTTTATTCCACCCATATCTGTGGACATATCTGCTAATTTTGTTTCCTTTTATAAGGTCGAATAATGTTCTAGTTATTTCTAAACATGGAAACATAAAAGCTACTGCATTCCAAAGGTTTGCAAAATATTCATCAATATGGTTATCTCAATGACAAATTTGATTATAAGGACTTTGACACCCAAATAAATAACGCTTTTTTTTTCGACTCGTACTTGTGAATATGTCTGCTAATTTTGTTTCATTTTTTAAGGCCGAAGATTGTTTAAGCAATTTCTAATCACAAAGAATCTACCAAACATTTAGAGTTGTAAAACTTTTCATTAATGTGACTATTTGCGCAAGAAATGTGGTCATAAATAACTAAGTGATCAAAATTCTTATCGTACATTTGCTCAAACATTATCTGTTAGCATAGCTGCTGACGAAAAATGTTCAAGTGATGCCCTGGCACGAGAGTATTTGAAATGTGTCAAATCAATTGGTCAATATTTTGTCAATTTGGAGAAGATAACAGTAAGTAAATGTCTAATTAGTCAAACAATTTAAGATTTTATGTAGTAAAAACACTAGAGACTATATATTTTTTTTTGCATATTGGAAAACATTTATGTCAATAAATGTACATGTCTAAAAATTAAGAACATTTTGATTACTTAAATTGTAGGAAAGTTGTAAGCAGAAAGTTAATTCTTTTAAATTTCTCATTGAAGAAAAAAGCTATGAAAAATGTAAAACGTATTTTTATACTTTGTAAACTAAAATTATTATGTTGAATTAGAGTACAATTATATATATAATATAAAATATAGTTTCATATTTGAAGTGAAATAAGGAACAGATAATTGGAATTTACTTCACACAGGTTACGCTAAGTGAGTAATTTTGCAAACAGGGACTACGAATAAAAAATGATAAGGATTAGGTGATTAATATGAAATTTACAAAATGTTAAAAATAAATATTAATATGGTTTTTCATAATATTTGCTATAAAGTTGTGGTGTTGTGATTGGTTAAAGAATCATTCTCATTATCGAAAAAAGTTCGAATCTTGAGTTAACCGATGATTTGTCATGTTTTCTAAGGGCTGGAGAAGCACACTGAACAGCTTGTGGTTGCAATGTCCTCCAAGGCAGAGGATATCTCAAGAGGTGGCAGGTCAATGACAAATTGGGCGTAATTGACAAAGACTCCCATTAGAGTGCTTCAACCTAACTGATAGAGCCATAAATTAGGCTGTGTACAGGATACGATGACAACTGCGATAATAAAAGTATTTACACAATGTGAAGTCTCTGACACCGTAATTTTGATTTGCCTGAGACAGTTATAAGGCATTCTGAAGCCTATAGCGTAAACGGTCTTCAAAGACGACTTTTTATAGATATTGGAATAAATTCGCGTGTCGCAAAGAATAGAACCTGGAAAACTCGTGAACTCCCATCGAGACAGTTATACATGTTGAAGGCAGAGGCTCAAAATAAATCACCCGTTGTTCAACAGTGATCAAGATTAGAATTCTGAACCTTATGATCTGAAGTGTATTGACAGATATTTCGGTCATGGTCGCAGTAGTCGATGCCCAGTGGCTGACAAAGCTTAAATACAGAGTTACTAATAAGTTTCTGTGAATTTTTATATAACTAGCTTTTCAATGGTAATTGATCACGTACAGAAAAAATCTCTTCATAGGAAATCCCACGTTTACGTTCGAACGAGAACTGACATCATTACAATTGAGATCATAAATGCAAGAATCTCAAGGTATTTGGTAATTCTGATAACAAAAGATACGTTCATAACTAGATTCATAACATCACATTCGTACAATTTTCTGTTTTATTAAAAATAAAATGTTAAATTATAGCAATATAACTACATGAAAAAGTTCTAATAAAATTCTTAACAAATTAAATTATTAAAGCACAATATTTCTTTGACTGTGTTGTAAATTTACGTCATACTGCTTAAATGCGTGTTTCAAAAGGAATAAAAAGTTAATTTTGCGCTTGCATTCATTTTTGAAGGAAATTGCTTTATACAAATTCTGTCATTAAACTGCGGTTTGGAAAAATATCAACAGGAAAAGAAAATATTTACTTGACTTGTCAAATTAAACATTTACCACTTGAGACAATGTTTTTAAATGAAAGTGGCGGATTTTCTCAAAACTTACTGAATAAGAGAAATTATTTCAAGCCCACTCTAAACTAAGATAAATGTATTTTAATTATTTCTTTAATTAATCAGTAAGTTAAATTGAAAGTCTTGGCAATTTGACATTTGCAAATTTAAAAGAAATTAACAACGAAACATCTGTTACAGTTCAACTCTTTTTAAATTCACGAGAAAAAGGAGCTTTTGTAAGAACGCGCTTAAAGCGATGCAACCGAAGTCAGAAACAATTTAAAAAAGCTGTGAATCCATTAAAGAGGATTTCATTTCAACTTGAAATTATTACGTAAAACTTGTTCGCCTCATTCACAGAAATCCAATTTGAAACGTTAAGTGGAAATGAATTTCCTAATATTACAATTAAACTTTTTTAATCTAAAAATTTGAATTTAATTTTCAAAGCACTCTCCTTCAAGTTTAAAAATAGGAACTAGTTTCATAAGAACACTTATCGTATCCCGTAAAAGTAAAATGATTTCTGTTTTAGATTCTCTTTTTAATTTGGAGATGAATTTAAAAATGCAAAGTCATTTTTAATGGATGCTCCTTTCTTGATGAATGCCTAGAAACTGGGAAGTAAATGCAAACCCATTCATTTAAAAGATGCTTTCAAATAAAATATATTATTTTAGAAGCTTCAAGTGACGTTCATAACACTTTTAGCGATTTTGCTTAATAGTGTCTTTGCTAAACGAAAAAAGCTACTTGAAAAATTGTTTAACGCCAAAAAAAAAGCAAGATATATATTTTAATATGAGACTTTTTGTGGACTTTGGTGTAGACTGGGTCTATACATTGCTTTAATATTTCAGATATATTGTACGAAAATAAATATATGTATGCATGTCAAAAGTCTGGAAGTGTTCTGGTGATGCTGGAACTTTAGATTATAGATGAACATCATTTCACAAAGTTTTTATCACACTTTCTCATAAAAATTGTTAAAATAAATTTTTTGCTGATTAAGGGAACAATATTTTCTTCTACGTTAAAACTTACTTTTGGAGTTTCTATCATTGTCACTATCTTTACCAGATCTTCAGATCTTCTGGGTGACAAATTGTAAAGAAATAGGAATTGGATCTTTGTCAATCTACGAAAATATTCTGTATGCAAGTGCTAATTGAGCCGGGACCTACAATTTGATTATGATTCCAAACTGTTCCCTAGGTGATGATTGAAGTAAGCCCGAACCATTGAATTAAAATTTATCTTGAAATTTTTCTATTAAATCGGTTAAAATTAATAAAGGGTTACTATATTATTATCGGTTAAAAAATTTCATTTATTAACGTAATATCTTTATTTTATACGTCTTTATATTATGTTTACCTTAATATTAAAAAATTATTTATGTAATTTATTATTAAAATATTTATACAATTTACCTTAATATTAAAAAAAATGTTTAAGTATTGTTAAATGATTCCAAGTTAAAATTTAAAATAATTGTTATAAAGTAATTACATAAATATTAAATTAATCAATAATTGATTATGACTCTATGTTTAATTTATATTTTCTTTAATTACTTGTCAAGTTTCTCATGAAAGTTGAATATTTTGCGTTAATGTTAAAAGATATTGGTTAAAATATTTTTCAATGTAATTCACCTTAAATAAATAACTAATAATAAAAAAATAATAATAATAAATAAATAAATCTATGTTTAATTTTTATTTGCCTTTAATTAATTGGTAGGAATTATATAAGAATCAATTATTTTTTTGAAAATATATTTAAACGCAATCCTATATTAAGCTAATTAATCTGATGGGATATCTATGTTTGATGCAATTTTCGCAACGGATAATCAAATATTCGATCTCTTCAGTTGTCAATAAAAAGTAATTATTATGCTTTTAACCCTAGCAGACACTTCTATCTAAGCAGATACTTGAGTAGTAAAATGGAAACACGTGAATAAGGCTCAATATTATCTCTGAAAAATTCTCACGAATGTACTCGGTATGTCATTCAATGATTGTTTTTAGCAAAAAAGGCTACTTTAATCGGGACTAACAATTTAAATGGGATTCCAAACAAACATCAAAGCTCAAGGTGGGAATCGAACCCATAAACTGTTAAATGGAAGGCCAGAGAGCTAAACATTCGGAATATATATATATATATATATATATATATATATATATATATATATTGCTGTTAAGCATTTGTTGCAAAAAACATAGCTGTCGGAAATAAATTTTTCATTCTTTCTTTCTAAATATAAGAAAAAAATAGTTTAGTTTATAGTAAATAGCGATATTATTAAATTTGTGCGGATTTTGAAATAGTCACCGCACAGTGTACAACATAGCAATCCAAAGCTTTAGAATCACTCTTCTAATTCATTTGACATTAGAAAAAAACACTAGCAAAATAACAAACAGTTTTACATTTCTGAAAAATAATTAGTGGCCTTACATTATTTTTCACGGTAATAATTTTTGGTTATTTGGAAAATAATTTCTCTTTTTATGAAAAGAAAAGATAGTTTTCCCATAGTAAATAAATATTTTTTTTCTTAAATATATGTTCTGGAATCTGGTTCAATGTTTTTTGCCATCGTTTGGGCAGTAACTTGATTCCATTTTCATAAAAAGTTTTACTTGCTGTTAAAAAAAGAAAATCACAGGATTTTTGATATCCTTATTTGAACTAAAGTTTTTACCATCTAAAACATTTTTTTGTGATATTAGCAAATAATAATCGGAAGGTTCTAGATCTAGAGATTGTGGTGGGCGTAGTAGTATTTTTTACCAAGATGTTAAAACCGTTGACATAATCTACTAAATTCCATGAGTTATTTGTCAGCTTCTACTAATCTTACGGAACATGGTGCATCTTCAACATCAAAATCGCAGAATCCAAATTTTGCATAATGACTGTACTTCGCACAACAGGTGTTCTGATAATATCTCACATCGGATAATTGTTTTCTTTTTTTCAATATTTTTATCTTTCTCACAATAAAAAAGTAAAATGAGCAGACAATGCTGGCTTTCTATTTTTCCACATTTGATGGAGCACCAACCAAAACTGCAGCATCAAATCATTCAAACTCTTTCACAAGTAGGGCTTTTCGTATTCATTATTAAAATATACAGTGTTTTATACAGTGCTGTTTAAATGTGAAGTTAGCTGTAAAAAAATACATACAAGTCCCTTCTTGGGAAAAACGAAATTACTTTCTAAACTTTCTTATATTTTTTCTGAAAACACTTTATGATATTTCTCAACTTAAATCAAAGTAGGTAACTTTAACTTTAATCAAAACATCTCTCGTATACTTTTGGACGTCTATAAATGGATTAAATTACTTTTAGTGAGGAACTAATAACTGAAAAGCAAACTAATTTTTTCACATTTAATAAAATACATGCATGAAATATTATACATTGTCTTGACTGTCTATAATTTCATAAATTTAGCTTCAGATAATGAAACATCATTTTTTGTAAACACATGCTTATAGTAATTTCAATTGTTATTGGATTTTTAGGATGATATCATTTCTATTGTTGATTATTTTGTAAATTTAGGTATAGTATATGCTCGTTTTTATGAACCTCTAATTTACGAACATTCGCGGCTTTACGAACTAGTAAATGTTTTATTAAAGAATTGAGAAATGATAGGAACATATTTATTTCCGGACTTGTGTGTTCTCATGCATGAACTTTGACAAAGAATCACAGGTCCCTGAAATTTCATTTCGGAATTTTTGAATCTGGATTCAGATGTAATCTGTAAGTAAAATCTAAATAATCGACAGCATAATGAATGAGTATGAAAACAATTCAGATATCAAACAAGAAACCAATAATACTTGCACAACAAGCAAATGAATGTGTGACGAGACTGAGCTACGTTTGTAAGAAAGACAACGAAATACTTTCCTACATGGTGGAAACGCAAAAAAGTTTTCTGAAATATAAGTTTGGAACAGGTGAAAAAAGTATTCACATTGCCTAATTTTTCATCAATTAAAGCAGGATTTATTTTTAAGATTATATTAAAGTTTTTAAGTTTTTCTTATATAGTGCATACAAGAGTTTTTTTCTAATTACTCTTTATTTATAAAGAGAGGATTTTTTAGTAAAAAAATTAGTTTTAACATATAAAACATTTCTGAGCATTTGATTTTAAGAATTATTTTACCCGTCCTTAAAAGTTAGTGAAATCGAAAATCCACTGTATTTAATATATAAGATTTATGATAGAGGTTTATTTAATTTATATTGATAACGACCATTGAAATGCCATACACTAAAATCTACTTTTGTATGAGGGATACTGATCACATAAAAGGAAACACATAAAAAATATAGAACTAAACTTCACGAGTACAACGGTTTTCGCAACAGAATTAAAAAGTAATTTTTACTCAGTAAATAGAGACAACATAAAAGTCTCAAGTAGAAAAGAACTCATAGAGCTTTACGACATAACTATGGAATCCTTTTTTTAATGAAAATTAGTACAAGCACGCGAGAAGCTACACCACTCAGCATAGCAATACTCTAATAAAATAAAACAAAAAGTGAACTTCAAGCAATTAACGAAAAGATTTTAAATTAAGGATACATAGTGTTAAGAAAAATTATAAAGACAAGTACTAAGCTAGGAACTTAAAAGCACTAGATTTATAAATTTTTCTTGTACTTGGATAAAAACTCAGATGTAACTTAATTGGCATTTGTGAAATGTGATGAAATACGTCTGAAAAATCAAAAAAGCAAAACGGCTGATTAAATATTTCATTTTTTATTGGTAATTTCATTCATTATATTTCAGTTTCAATGAAAATTTTATATATCTCTCATATATAATCGCACAACCAAAGAGTGGCCAGAAACAAGTTTGAGTGTAATTCATTGTCGAATAATTTGTTTTGAGAAAAATGCGCATTTCATCAGTTGCTATTTAGAAGAGCTCACTCTTTTGTAAAAAGTTTTAAATTTTGTAAAAATAAAAAGAAAATGCATCAATGTGTGAATAAAACTTTTTATTACAAAAGTGTCATTTCAATTCAGTTGTGATACTTAAATTAAAAATGAAGATTTATTCCACAGAAAAGAAATGAATGCATAAGCTATATGCAACAAATGAAATGCAAATTGTGAACATTTAAATCTTAAAGAGTACTTATACTTTTACATCTGTGTTGTAATGACGAGCACCAAGCGAAATTCATGAGTTTATTGGAATTAAGACTGAAAACTTGCCAGACTAAAGATTAATCAATGAAAATCGATGCCAAAATATCGATACTACTCGCTAGATGAATGAGAGGAAATTACCCACCAATTATATCCTGAGAGACCCTTAAAGTTCTTTCATTTGATTTAAAATGATTGGCCTTTCCTGCGAATGTGCTGCTTGCGTAATTAGGTTCAGCAGGCTTAACCTGATTTTATTAAGAGGCTCTGCTTTTCTTCTCCTCTGATATTCGAATTCTTAAGCTCAAAGTTGCAGCATAAAATTAAGTACCTTTTCATTTATTAAGTAAGGAAACATTCAAATTTATAATTAAACATACATTTTTCTTTCTAATTTTTCTAAGCAAATCATGTTACATCATATTTCCTTTATTCACTTAAAAATAATTAGTAAATGTTTAATGCTGAATCTCTCAATATTAATGAAACAGGGTTGTTAATTTTATATTGCTTAAAAGTAGCATTTGAGTGAGATTTCAGTGCCTGAAACGGTATTCTATCACTGAATTCTTGTACTTGACTTACATGAAAAAAATAAATTACCTTGACATTAACTATGATAAATAGAAATTATTTAAGCTTTAAATTGTAAAATAATATATATCAATTTGAAAATATATTAAATAGAATAAAATTTAAGAAATATGGTTATTGTATTCCATGAAAATTATATATGATATAATTGTAACCTAACTTTCACTTCTTGGAGTGTTAATTCATTTTATGGTATGTATCCTCGATTAGGAAGTATTTGGGTTGAGGAACTCATGTAAAGTGCGAATAAGGAAGCTAATATAGACTAAATAAGAAGCAAATATTACGCTACACTATGTAAACTAACGATTGTGAGAAGGACAATATAGAAACAAAATGTAATAGAAAGTGTTAAACAAAATACAGTGTAAAAATGAAATGTAGTATGTAGCAAAAAATGGACGTAAAGGAAACCAAGTGTTACTATTCTTTATCACTTCCTGTTTAGAATAGCATATTTCTTATTCGTTTCACAACAGACGATTGTTTTTAAAACTGGTCTAACTTGATTAATATTTAGTCTGCAATTGTTATAAAAATTATTCTCGAAAGCTAAGAGAATAAGCTTCATAAATTATGTAATCGAATATTTACATAAAAAAGATAAATTAATTTCTGCATAATCATATAATAAATACATATATATATTAACAGAGCAAAGTTAAAAAAAATTCAAGCTACATATTTACATTCAATTAATGTAAAGATAATTGAATTTAGCATTAGAAGCGGAATCCATATCAAATCAAGAAAACCAGTATAAAACATTCTGAATTAGCAAAATTGTGTGCAAAATGAGTTCCCTTCATATAATCATATCAAAGTAACTGTTCAGCAATATTATCATTGCATTTTGCAGCATCATAATATACTGAATATCGCTGAACAATATCATTGCTATTTAACAGCTAAGGGATCAGTGCACTAATCTTTTATTCAACACCATGGAAGCTAGAATCCCACTCCTGATAAAATCTTGACTACGCGCGCGTGATTCTATTAACATTAATATTTCCCATAGTAAATTAATTATCAATAAGCAAAATAAGCAGAGTTAATACATATAAATAAAATCCTTTATTTATATTTAACTTTGTGCTTCTCTGTGTGCACTGAAGTTTAATCCTGAGATGAATTGTGAATGTCAGCAAAATTTGGTATGGAATTTGTATCAGTTGGATTTGAGCTGACATAAAGCATAGTTTAAGCTTTCTTTTGTAACTTTGATTGCAGCACTGATGGAGCTGAAGTCAATGTCGATACAAAATCAGTCTATAGTTACCTTTGCCAAGATATAATTATAAATGATATGTTTATCTTCTGGTAGAATAACGGGTGCATATCTTTTTTAAAATTGTAGTCTAAGTCTGATGGTTGGGAGTAGAGAAAAATATGGATTGCATAGGATCCGAAATTACTTATCTAGTAATTTTTTCTCAAAAAAAAAAAAAATCTTATGAGACATTTTGAAATTTTAAAAATATGTTATTTGACCCATTGCAGCGTTTGTGTTTATGCTTTTGTCAGCATGGATCGGAAATGCATTCGAACACGGTTAAAAGATGTCCAACTTCAATGCTGAAACTAAAGAGAAATTTTAATCATTCACACCTCATTCAATTTCATTTTATTTTATTTGTCTGAGATATCCTTTCCTGTTAATATTAAACAATTTCCTGAAAGTTAATAATTGTAAAACATAAAAATAATTTAATATTTTTACTCATTTGATTTTAAAGTTAAATATATATTTTCTACAGGAAATTGCAACTAGTAAAACATAGAAAACTTAGGCCAGCCTGTTTAAGAATAAAGAAAGAAGGGATGCATATAATTCTTATCTTATTTCAGTACAAATGTCTTTTTTATAATTTAAGAAGAATAAGGACCTAACAAAATATGTTTTTTAAAGACAAATTATATGCAAGCTTCGTGAGCACATAAACAGCATCCACCGTTCATTCAAGGTAAGTTTTCTTCGAAGTTTAAACGTTCCTCTTATTCTCATCTCCTTATCGCGTAAAATAAATTGAAAAAACTTATGGAGGGTTTGGAATTATTTATCTGCAGTTATGGAGCTGAGGAGCAATAAAGTGTCTGGATGGCCCAGTTAATAGCTGCCGGCCCGTGGAAAGCGTTTCTCTAAGTGCTTACTTTCTCGTGCACAAAATAAATTTACAATTGTTGCGAAGAAACATTCCCATGACATTAACTTCTGATATTTTTTTTAAATCTCACTCTTTCATTTCCACTTTTATTTTTTCATGCGTATATCAGTTTAAAATAGGACTACCTTTTAACCTTATGTTTGAAAGAAGGAAGTAAGCGGAGTTCTTTTATTCTTTATAGTATTTCAAAATGTATTCCTTGCTATATATAGTTTGGTAAAATAGATTTTTTGTTTAAGTTTCAAATATATTCCGACTTATATTTACACATGCTGTTTCTTTATTACGAATTGCATCCTACTAATACGCAAATATAGTATAACTTTAAAATCGCAAACATACAATTCATTCTTAAGCAATCAATCTTCTAAGTCACACTTATTTTATTTTCTCATTCTTTAAAGCTACATTAAAAGTGCCAAAAGTAGCTTTAAAATTATGTTTCATTCAATTTCTTTCAAAATTATAAGTTTTCTGTTTTCATTCATGAAAAGGTGAATTGTCGCAATTTGATTTATACAATTGTATTTCAATACGATACTTTGAATTTGATTATATTAAATTTGCATAGAGCATATTGTTGCGAAACATGTAAATATTTGTATCAATGTCTTATATTTTTATTTAACATTTTGATGTATTATGTTATTAGCATTCAATTTAATAAGCATGTCTAAACAGTATTCATTTTGTGAAAATAGATGTAAGAAATGATTTGTAAACCTACGTCTTATGACTTAAGGAACTGGAATGGAAATCCCCGGATGATGACGTGATAATGATCTCATTAAGTCCAGACACAGTCAATTTAAATGTTACCAGACTTCCGTATTTTACTACACCATGACTAGACTGGTTAGTTAATCTCTTGAATTGCGGTTAACTAACCACTCTGCTGAGGTTGAAATCTTGGAATTTTTTAAGCCATTCGTTAGGCTTTCTCCCGTCTAATTTCCTTCCTGTTCTGTTCTTAAGAGAATAATCAACATTCAAGTATAAATATCGTATTGTACTTTTGGAAATAGTGATCATGATTTAGAATTGCTAAATTGGACGTTCCAGGCAAGAATCTTATAAATCCATGCTTGTAGTAATGGTGCAATAAATACATCATCAATGTCAATTTGACATGCTGGCTTCATGACTAAAGAATTACTCACATCCATGAACTTCGACAAAAAAATCCTACTATACACTGAAATTTCATTTCAGAATTTTTTGTATATGCACTTAGATGAAATATGTACGCAAAACAACAATTGGGTGATTAAATGATAAGGAGAATAATAAACGTCGAGTTTGTAAAAACGAGTGTCTGATGTATTTTTTTCCTGTCGTTTGACTGTGTCTTATACATGAAAGTTCATTTGCATACGCAAACCTTTATTTTTAAATACTTTAATATTTCTTAAATAATGTAGGTTAGAAGCATCATGATGTGCATTATAAAAGTAACTTTAAATTCCTTCAAAACAAAACTCACCAAGTTATCATTTAATACTATTATTTTCATAATTAACCATGTAACTAAAAATAAAGGAAAACATCCTGAACCTCTTTTTATTTCCCTAAAGAGTTCATTGCCACTGCACTCATTCATAAGCAGAAAAGTTTCTGGATTCATTAACCTGTTCACCCTCAGAAGTTCCAATTTGCTTCTCAAGATTCTCCTCCACAAACATCATTAAAAAGGTGCCTGGCAGACTAACGATGCTACTTAATCGATAGTTGTTGCAGCCGTCATGTATCGATTGTTTATTAATCGACCACTTAACGATTTGTGGATCTTTCGATGTTTTGGAGGACTTGATTATCTCTCGCCAACGTATTTAATTTCTTACGAACGGCTATTTTGTAATTTTCTTTGATTGAAGTAAGGAGCTTGGGTAGTGAAAAAAGGAAAAAGTTTAAATCGTATGAAACTTTCATGCTTAGTTTTATTATTTGTGCTGAAAATTGATAGACTTAAGTAGTTTTAAATACTATTTTTATTTTTCCATTATATAATCTTCAGCAATATCTTGGAAGATACTGTAATACAGCAGCATTGTCCTCAATGAATAACAAATACGTTACTAATGGATTGTATAGCTGCCAATCTTTCGAGTGGTCAGCGTGCTCGACTGCAGATGGGGAGGTCCTGGGTTTGTGTCTCGGTTCGGGCATGGATGAACTTTCTCTTTATGTCCCTCCTGTCATCGTCTTTTGCTTGTATGAATGAAGTATAAACTGATACTTATGACATATGTGTACTGAAGAAGTCGGACTCCATACCGAATTGCGGTTCAGTTGAAAGAATGGAGCATCGCACCCCGTATTGCCTGCCTAGTTGGCACTCGTTAAAAAAATGGATTGTAAATAGATTGTTTCTGTTTAATGAAAAGAACTAAAACAATAATAAAAACTTAAGATAAATGACTTTGATATCGCACAATGAACTATCTAGTGGTCCATGCCTACTGAAAAAAATTGAGTGTATGATAATCTCATGCACGTAAATTTTACCCCAAATGGACTTTTCGTCTATAATCAACGGTACTTAAGCATTGCAAGAAAATAAACCCAAAAAAATTCTGATGCTCATATTCTGTGGGACGTGCAATCAAGAGACAGAAGCATAGTATTCTTTAGAGTGAAAGTTCATGGGTTAGATTTCATCTATTGTTACACAATGAAAAATAGATCTTATAGTATTGCTTTCATTAAAGAAAGTTTAATGCGGTATGTACTTATGAGTTTCCCAAATTTTCTGCCTTGCAACACGTCAATAGAACTCATTATAAACGCAAAATACCTGTTGGACATTACAATGTATAGTAGTTTTATATAATTAACGTGTTCAATATGCGTTTTAAATACATCCATCAACCTTATTCAACAGTGGCTTAGATCGAACACGTGAGTCTTTGTTATGAAGAACGCTGATATGTATGGAGGCAACCATGAGCCTAATAAGAATGATTCATGCAAAGAAATTTAAGCATTACTATAAATTTATGAAAAAATAAAGAATTTACTGTTCAAATCCACTAACGTTTGCAGTTTTGGTTTCCAATCAAAAATATATCCTAGCTTCATTAGAAAAATCACAATTTAGTAAAATAAGCATAGATGCTATTTTCTTCGCAGACTTCAAAATGCTGTTTTGAGCTATGAAGTCGTACATAAAAGTTTTTAAATAAGTATCATACAAAGTGTAGAAAATTTGAAATTTCTCATTAGATAGGGATTTGTTAAATTGTGGATTACGTACATTGCTTACCTATATTCCAATGCATTTTCAATCGATCGCAAATTAAGAAAGTTGAACAAAAACCATTGCAATTAGAAAAATTATTTTTTGAAAAATTAAAAAATGCATTAGCTTTATTAAAATATTTAAACAGAAGGACTATTTGAAAGGAGGGGTAGAATGACTTACAAATTTTTCTCTACCTTACTCAGTGAATTTGGCATAAATATCAGTTTAATAAGCCAAAATGAAGTCACTTCCTGAGGTAAGTAGTTTCAGAACTGTTTAAACTGATGAAAATATAAGCAAACAGTGACTTCAAGTTAGAGTTTATGATAGCTTGATTCAATTTCAAACTTCTGTAGAGAATGATATAAATTTTTGCTATTTTATGTGGCTGTTTTCCATTCAATCTTTCCAAGTTAAAGAAATGTGACACTCTCACCGCATCTTTTTACATTTCTAAGGATGAAAAATGTGCAACTAAATAGTAATCCATGCATAATTGTTAGTAGCTCATTTTATGTGCACTCAAACCTGTTTTATTGCAGCATATGAGAATTATAAGACAATGTGATCCAGCTGCTACTAGCAAACACGAAAGATCGTCGTTTGTGTCGGGATACTACTCACTACTTTCTGATTACGAAAACGCAGATCTTAACCTACAAGGCTACAGTGACCCACTAAGTAAATAATAAATACCACTATTTTTAAAATTTGTAATTTTTCACCAAAAGCTTATTACATGTTTTTAACTGGAAGAGGCAACCCATAAAAGCCAGTAGGCTCTCCTATTATTTCTCGATATATATCTTTATCATCAATATAGTTGTCATTTTTCAAAGAGCAAAATAAATATCCTAAACGGTTATTTGACGTTGGTTGATATCCGAAATCAAGCACGTTTACCTTTCCTTAATTTTTTCATCACAAAAATACTTAATACCGTTTACTAAACTTCAATATTACTACACTAGATGCTCAATTTTATGAACACTCACGTATTTACGAACATGTGATATGTCCCTACCCTGATACCACAGGCACAATGATAATTTTAACTCCCATTTGTGAACTAAGATTTCGAAAAATCTCTTTTACGCGAACTTTAGTTCCTGACAAATAATTTTCTTTTCCATTTTTTTTTAATTTTTATTATCTATTTTTTCAATTCTTTTATTAGATTTCTTTTTTATATAACTTTAAAATACTTAATTCATTCTTGAACAACAAATCATCTCGTGTAGGCATTCTAGACATTGTGGAAACTGACAATTGATGGGGAAAAAACTGTGTCGTTGAATTCATGTTCTATTATTCTCTTACTTACAAAGAAAGGGGGAAACTCCTTAAGAGTTTGAGCTCTATTGTTATGTAATTGGTTTCTTTTCATTTCAACAACTCAATTTATCAAGATTCATTTGGTGAGAGAGTGATTGAGTTGATTTTGTTGAGAATTTGTTGCAGTTGAAAAAAAATGAGCATGTTTATCAATCGAAGAAAATGAAGTAGACAAAATAATAGTTAAGATAAAAATTGACAAAGAAATATAGAAGTTCAAAGAACAAGCTCTCAAAAAAAGCTTTCACACAGATATCGAACAAGAAAATGATGTAGTGCAGTAACCGTCTGCAAAAGCAGACAGTTCGATGGCCAAACAGTACTGAGATATTTTTTTGAAGGAAAAAACAGCAAAAGGCTTTTATATATTGGAAAAATGTGAAAATTTAGTTTTTAAACAAAAAAAAAATGATTATTTTCAATGAATTTTATCAATAAAATCAAAGTAAATATTGTTTTTAAGCATGGATTATATGTTGCATGTGTGTATATTATGCAGCATTCTAAATAGTTTTTTTCCAATACTATTTAATCTATAAAGAAAAAGAAGTTTGGTCAAAGTTCGGTATTCTTAATAATCTAATACACTATTTTTCAATCTAACGAACTGCTTTACCTGTCTCCATTTGTTTGTAAAAATGATCGTCTACTGTATTTCCTTTTAAAATCCTATGAAAATTACCAGCAACTATGTTGTATTAGCTATTGTTTTTACTATAATAAGAGTTTTGATATTTCTATCAACTAGTTAAGAAACATTGTAATACTTAACAAATCTTTTATAATACTTGTCAAAAACTGAAACCATGATTCATGTTCTCTCATAACGGCTGTGACACATTACATATGTCATATTTGCAATCTTGTCAAAGTCTCAATGTTGTCTTCAGCTAGGTGCCTATCTCTAAATAACAGAGAACCATCCACTTACAGGGTCACATGTCATTCCCAAGTTGAAGAGATATTACCTTCGATAAAGGTACCTCCTTATAAAAGGTGCTATCTCTTCTGCCAGTTGTAATGGTGATTAAAAGCTGAAATCCTAACAATTGAATATTGTACATAAAAACTTGCATAAAAAAAGTAATGCTTTATGTCACTTAAAATAATTATATTGTTTTGAGCATTTTATAAAACTGTCTCTCATTCGTGTTACACAACTTTAAAATTTTTGATGCTTAAAAAAGATGTCATGCTTATTTTTCTATTTGTCCACAAAAAGCAACCATAAGATTTAAAAAAAAAAAAAAAAAAAAAAAAAAAAAGTTTCACTTCAGTTTTAAAAAGAATTGTTTTTCAATTGCGAATCAAAACTTTTATGATTTCATGTAATAAAAAATTAAATGCATATTGTTAGAGAAACTAATTTCTTATTTGTATCGGAAAAAATTTAATCGAATTAAGAACTTTGGCGGACATAAAAAAAATCAAATTTCTTATACTAACAAAATACTAAAAATAGCTACAAGAAAAAATTAATTTTTTAATAAAGTTTATTTATTTATTTTATTCTTATGTATTGTACTACTGCATTTGAAATGATAATAACATTTTAATGATTAGGAACATTTATTAGGCTGAAACAAAAATACAAACATAAAATGAAACAAAATTCATATTTTGTTATCGCTTATTTGATGTTTTTTATTTATATTATTTTACTAACTAATATTTTATGCTTTTAATTATTTCACAATTTGCGTAGAATGGAAGTTAGTGAAATAGTTGTAAATATGTAGGATTTATGTTTATATTTATTATTTGAAACACAAATAATAATACATAATTTCCAAAATTATTTTTTTTCATTTACCAAAATTTTGTAGGATACTTTTTATTATCCTTCAATTTTAAATCAAAAAAATAATTTATTCCATGTTCCAAAAACATTAATCAAAAATACGCTCATTTTCATTGTAGAGAAAACTATGCTATTAGATAAAGACATCAAGATTGAAAAATTAGTTTTAAAATTGTGGAAAAAAAAATCAGTTTGTTAAGAAAATTAAATGACATTTATATCATGAAATAGTTGAATATATTAAAGATTAATAAATTATTAAAAGGTTAAGAATTTTTGAAAAATGGGTAATTCAAAACTCTTTAATAAATCATTTACCAAAATAAGTAATTTTGTTATGTGTTTAGGGAAAGTAAATCACCTTTAAAACAAATGGAAAAATCTCTATCTCTCTTACCCATAATTTCATGGTAAAAGAAAAAAAAAATTAAAAACAAAATTTGAATTCATGTAATTATTTAATGTTAAGCTATTTGTTCGATTATAATAATTTTCTTGGATATTTTTTCACAGACATTATTTCACTTTGATGAACAAAATTAGTTTTCATTTTATTTCATAAACTATGGGAATGAAAAGGAATATAACATATGGAGACGAAAAAATGTTTTGTTTTTTAAATTTATGTCTAAACTTTTTGTCGTTGAATTATGGCTACAGAGTTATCTTTTAAAAAATAATGGCAACAGTGCGTGTGGAAAATAGAGTAAAAGAGTCATAAAACGAGAGCAATTTTGATTTTATGTAAGAAATGATGACAGATTAACTAAATTTTACTTTCTTTCCAGTTTTCAACTTTATATATTTTTTAGTATTTTTAATATTTTTAACCTTTATACTAGGTATTTTACTTTACTGCATTATAAATATCTTTTTATCTATCTCTTTATGATTTCCTTTATGAATGATTGGTATTTATGTATTATTAGCTTACTTGTGTTATTCTTTGTGCTTATTAACAAACACTGATTAATTTTATACAAAATAATATAAAAATATGCAATAATATTTTAAGTTGATTTACACCATAACTTGTAAACTACTATTTTTGTAGATATTTAATAAATATGTAATTTTTATGATTTCTTTTGGATTGTATGATAAACACTAATCTATTATTATAAAATAGAAAATTAATACCGAAAAAATTATATTTTTAAATGAATTATAAGAAAACGAACAATGCATTGTGTTGTGTGGGTAACAATGAACGAACAGATCAAAACAGTTGTCAAAACCCCGTAACAGTTGTTCAAAACGAAAAAAAAATTTTACATATACAAATTCTGCATTTAACCGATATGTAGAAGAAAGAAAAAACACTAAATGCAAAAATTAACACATGAGCATACAAAATGGCACATTCTGTTTGAAAAGGCAACTTTGAAATTATAGGCATTATTTATTCAAAATAAAACAATGCATATCATTTGTGATTATTTTTCTCGAAACTTATTCAATAACTTGCTATTTATATAAATAAAATTTTTATTCTGTTTGTCCTCCCTGAGTTTTTGTCCTAACTTCAGAACTCTAACGGAATGAAACTTGCATCAAAAGGTTGTCCATTTAAACTACTCACTTAAGCTCACTGCAAAGTCTCTTTTACACGAAGCTCAACATTTCTAGCCCCAAAGATAGGCATGTGTGGTTTTTCCCCTTTTTAAGTTGTTTTCTCTGGGTAATCTCTTTTTAGTAAAAATCTCCTTTTCTTTAACACTCTCAGAACATAATCTTTTTTCATAAGTAATATTTGCAAAAACTATCAATTTCGGAAATATTATTCTTTTTTCTTTGCAAATTCCTTGTTTTTGTTTTTCCCTTTATGCCTCTGATCAGAAATCCAAGAAAATGTGGATGAATGGACTCTTAACTCAATACTTAATTATTCTGTAATTTAAGGGAATTTTCTAATGAAGAGAAAATGAATTCCAAAAGAAACGAATGCCCATCTGAGCTGAAAACTAATGATTTGCGATCCTCAGTTTATGGTTTAGCGGCTTTCACAGGTTATTTTTGTCGATATGTGAAATTATATTTAATTAAAACTTAAGGGTGAAAACTGATCTTAGAAAACGTAACCCAAACTGTTATTCAGCCACTTTAAAGTGGGTATGGTTCAAAAACATAGCGAAACAATCTCGTACAAATAATTTTAAATCGTAAAGAATAATTAAAATGGTGTAGAGAAAAATAAAAAGGATTTTGGGGGGAAAAACACATTTTTTTACAAAATGCAAGAAAACGCTCGATTTTTAAACATCTTTTGAAGTTACAAAACCATAACATCAAAGAAGTGTAAGATTGCTGAAATTGTTAAGTTATCCTTTACACACACAATTTCCATTTGTTTGTTTTCCTTTAGGCGTTGAGATTATCTAAAACAGCAAGCTTTAATTCCACTTTGGGGAATTAAATACCCCCTTAGCTTACATCAGCATTACCATTTAATATTTCTAGAAGAAATTTTAGCAGTAAACATATTAAATAAACATTCAGAGTTACAAGAATCTTGTGACTAGAAGGTCATGGGTTTTATATCCAACCCAGCTAAAGATACAATCCTTAGGGTGCATTTATGAAAACAAAATGGAGGTGTAAAATAAATTTAATCTGGATATCTTTCTGCTGATTATGTATGTGTGTGTGGGGGGGGGGGAGAAGAAACTACTATTTTTGGTTGACGATTCCCTTCTTTCAAAATCATTGTTAACCATTTTCGGTTAACAATGGTTCAAAATTACAAGTTCACTGATGCTGCTTATTAACTTTTCAGCTTGCAAAATAGTTAACCGGAAACGTTTTAAGAGAAACAACATCTAATATATGATGCATAAAAACGATTCCATACTGTGAAAATCACATACCATCAAGGACAGAGGTCATACCGAAAGGATTTATGAAAACAACAATTGAGAGCTGAATGTGTTTGTAATAAATAAGCCGAAGATTTACTAATGGTGACTGCGGCTCATGAAACAGATAGGGATCGTACCTGTGCTATGGTGTAGTGTGGAAAGGACAATATTTTTACTGTTGTGAACCCCGCCACTTGATCATCTAAATAAATTAAATGGCGAGGCTATTTAATTTTTTTAGACACCACATGTGATTATTCTAATTGCGAAGCGAGTATAAGGCTGTAAAGTCCACTGCATAAAATGAGCCCATCACCGGTCAGACAAGGGGATCACACGGATCCCCTTGTCTGACCGGGAAAACAAAAATATTTCATTAGCAACTTTCCAGTTCAGACTAGTTAATCCCCTGACTGGCTGATGAGATATCACAGTGAACCTACAAAAAGACAGTTGATTCATCATCCGAACAAACCAGGTAAACCACTTCTCCAACCCAACTTGGGTGCATCCTCGTTTTTATTGATGTTAATTCAAATTATTAATCGTATTGACGCTTTCTCAGAGAACGTTGTTATTAAAGGTGTCTAGTGATGCTTCCTGCTGAGCAGTATAACAGTTCATACATTCACTGGACAGTGGTTTCGAAGCGATGAAGTTTGTAATTTTCAACAAAGGACTTATCCGCCTTGACCAAAGTTTATTTGATTTATTCCTCGGTTTTTCAGTTGGCAGAAATAGGCTACTGGAAATGTATTGTGAACAAACAGTGCTGAATACCTAAACCGCTGCCAAAATCATATATCTTCAGAAGCGGACTGCTTAAGAAAATATATAAAGAAAAAAAACACTGATTGTGTAACATAATCTTCATATTAATAAGTATTTAGTTACCATTCTGCTTAATATTTTTAAATTAATTATTAAAATCATGGTTATGTTTATTTATTATTTGCAAATGCATTTTATTTTTCATAATGCTAAATGCAGCCAGTTCCCTTCCATATTTTAAGCATGGTTAAGTGAAGATGTCGAAACTTGAGCTGCTATATTTTTGTCCATGCCACACCAATGAGTGAAAAATATTATTTTTTGAGGATAAGTGATCTTTAAAGACTTGCAAAGTGCTGCAGTGTTATTGAGAGGATTCGGAAAAGTCTATCCAAACTCTTTAAATGATCTTGCTTCAGATTATATAAATTTTGATATAGAAGCAATATCTGATTAATCTGATATTTCAGTTTTAGAGATTCATCGAAATGCACTAAGTTTTCATATCATTTAGTACAAAATCATAAAAGAGATTTTAAAATACATTTTAGGATCTCAGATATATTTTTTAACAAAGAATTATTCAATAGCTTTTTAATTTTTACTATGACAATGAAACTGTAGATGAAATCTTAAAATACTAAATAAATCAAATCTTCTTAATACAACTTACACTGTAAATCAGTACGTAAGCCATTTATTTATACAATTAAAAATATACTTGTAGAAACATGTATCACGACAGAAATTCAGATGTTTCTGTCGTAAGTGTTAATAAACACGTTCATTTCTTATACAATAGGTTATTTAGACCGGGACCTACAATTTAAAGCAGATTAAAGCGACACTGTAAGCACTATAATTGAGAATCTTACCCACAACATGACAAAGCACTAATCCTTCAAAAGAAAATTTCTTCAAAAATATCATTTTCTTGGGTTATTTTAGAAGTCATCTTAAAATTAACATATTTTTATTTTTTAGTTGCCCAAGAATAAGTAGCATTTCTTACATTCTAGTTGGGTGTTTCTGCTCATTTGTTATTAATATAAAGTAATTTTTAAATTATTAATTTATAGATATTCAAGCAGTATTGTGTTACTCACAAACTTTGTTTCTTCGCACTTTAGATGAGGTAATATGTTATAAAAGCATTAGCTCATCTAAAGTACGACTTTAAAATATTTGCTTTAGAATATAATAGCTATTTTTAGCTTTAAATTGTCTAAAAAAAATTATTTTTTATTTTTATAATAACACAATTAATATTATTCTAGCGTTTATTGTATATAAAACTATATATTCACATAATTTGTCCAGCATGCCCAATGTAGAACTTCATTGAATTTTTAAATTAAATAGGATCATTTAAACTATATTCTGTTTGATATTAATACTATAACATCGATCACACATTATCGTGACTCAATACTCAATTTTTACGGCTCCCATTATTGGAACCAGGCCAAGATCATCTCTGAGTTTTACCTTATATTTGAAATACATTATTCACTTTGAGGTTTCAAATATTCTAAAGTAATCCAAATTGGCGCTTTCAAAGCGTCCGGTTTCTTTTTTTCATTGTATTGTGCATATGTGTGGATGCAATTCATTCACATTTTTTCATATTTGAACGTAAGGTAAAAGTGTGCTTTGTTGAGCTGCTTGTTGCTTTTACATGGAAAGACAAATTAAAAAATTTCATCACCCTTTCGATAGCATAACAAAATATCTTTCAAATATATATTAGGTTGGGGAAAAAGTTATCCATTATTTTTTCGGTATACGTCTGTAGTGATCGCTATCTCGTGAGGCATCTATCAAACAATTTCAAATTTATGCTCATTGGAAAGGTGATATTTGACACTAAAATATTCTCTTTTGGTTTTTTGTTTGATTCCTTCAGTTACGAGTACAAGGTTTTAAAAATAGAAGACAACAAACAGAAAATTCGATACATTTTAGTTTTTCTTTTATAATGGCGAAAATACTAACCAGGTGGCTAAAATTGTGAAAGGTGTTTATCGTCCTATATATGATTGTAACAACCAGTTACGCACAATTTTGGTTTCGTCGATTCCGTTTGGGTATTTGGATGCTAAAGATGCACCTCGCATGGATACAACATCGTCGAGAATGTCTATAAAATATCAAAAATTATCAAACTTGAGAGCATGTCAGCAGTCGTAGCTTCGCACAAGATTTAAAAATCTACATGAAAACTGTTTTAAACCTTTTTACAAAGTGAATCTGAAAGAAGTTACAAAAAGTTCACGTAAAAATAATGGATTTCTTTTTCCCCAACCTAATATATTACCAAAAAAGATATAGATAAATAATTAAAATATAGGATTGGATATTAAACATTGATTATTAATACAATTATAATGGTTTCTCTCTCTTCTGGTTTCTACCAAATGTTTCGATTGGTGATGGTTTCCAATTTTTGGCAATTTATCGCTAAACCTGGGGGAATTATTAGGGGCCTTTAAAATAATAAAAAAAAACTATAAGAAATAAAAAGTGTTGATTAAAGAGAAATACATCGAATTCATCACATGTGATAATTACTTTATAAAAATCATGGATTTGAAATTAATTTACCGAAAATCGTATGGGCAAAATAGTAAGAAGCAAAATTGTGTAGCGCATTCGCATAGACAAAACTGTTCAATTTTTTTTCAAACTTTTGGAGTGTTATATATTTTTGTTTGATAATATGGAAATACTAGATTGGGGAAAATACATGATATTTTTACGTGATCTTCATCTTACGTGAGCTTGTGTAACTCATTTCGGATTAGCTTCATGTTAACAATTGGTTAACAATTGTTAAAAGGTTAACAATTGTTTCATTGTTGATCTTTAACTCCTAGCTAATGTATGGCTGCTAAAATGCTGGCAAACTTCAATAATTTGGGTGCTTTTATAGACGTATTCAAAGATAGTGTACTTGTGCGAGCTACATTTATAATATCAAAAACACCAGAAGAGAATATTCAGAATCACAGTTGCATGTAACTGGTTGTTATCGTATAAAGACCATACATATGGACCATTCTTTTTTCATTGAGGAATCATTGATTTTCGCCTTTACCAAAGAAAAACTGTAGCATTTATTTCTCTTTAATCAAATTCATTTTTAAAGTTATTGTGGCCCACAGCTAACGAAACCAAAATAAATAAATAAATAAAATACAGAAAACTAATTTTTTGAATCGAAACGTTACCTTCCCAACGAGCATAAATCTGAAAATGAACAATATTTTACGAGATACCAATCGCTAAATCATTGAGCGAAAAAATATTGTGGATTTATTTTTCCCCAATATATTTATGTAAATAATCTTACGAAATTTGCTTTTCATAATTTGATATTTGTTAAAGATTTAATACGAAAACATGGGTATACTGTTACTTTTTAGACAGTTATTTGATATGATTAAGTTGACATGTATAGATTTCTGAACAAGAGAAAGGTATAGATTTCATGCTTTTGTTTAATAATATTATACATAAGATTAAACCCGATTTTAAAGATTCCTTTATTCTATATGAATGTGCAAAAATTTTATCCAAGACTCAGATCAGAAGAGCTGGAACGGAACTTGTATCCGGAGATTGTTTTTGGCTAACTTAAAATTAAGAATATGTTTTATTCTGAAATATTGATTAAAAGTCCCATAACTAATTGAAAGCGACTATCGATGCGCAGTGAAAAATTCTTTCTGACATGAACTGAAGGATTAGAATGACAAAAAACTGTCTCAGTAATCAACTCGTTTCAAGAACGAAAGTGTATCATGGGTCAATATTTAACACAGTTGTTATTCCTGAGGAACAGCTGTAGGCTGACAACAAATGTGCATGACACATTACGAATCTTTTTTTTTATTTTTTAAATAATTGTTTTAAATAATAGCGATACAATCAAACGCGTGTTTTTATGTGGTGAATAGTGACCGCATATAAAAAAGACGCTTAAAATAATCACAAAAACTTCTCGAGTTCAGATAAAAAAAATAGTTTTCGAGATAAAATGAAAGATTTTATGTAGCGAACAAGGATTGCATGAAAATGTCTTACTTAGAGGATAACTCAATACCTTAAAAAATATCTAGGAATTGCTTTTAGAAATGAAAAAAAGACACAAGATTAGCTCATTCAATATGTCGATAACGCATTAAACAGAAAAATGAACTTAACGAAAATAATGCAAGTATTTCAAAAATGAAAGATAAATAAATATATTGATCAGATGGTTGGTTGGTTGGATGGTTGGGTTTTGTGGCGCAAGGTCCAAAAAGGACAAGCTGTACCATATATTGATCAGAAAAAGTACATGAAATATACAGAATAAGTATTGAACATTAATTTAAAAAATTAAAGTTTTCCAATGGATGGTGCATTTCGATGTCCACAGACAAAAACAAGACAAAAACAATACTGATCTCCCTGGACAAAACAAATCATAAAAACTAACTTGCGAATCAATAAAAATGTACTTAAGTACAATTTACCTTGATATCAAAAAGTTTATTTTGAATTGATTACCTTTAAAGAGAGTTATCTACATAAGGTGAGTGCTTGTAAACTTTGGCAGTAAACGCTTTTATAGGTATAAAAGCTCGACTATTTATTCAAATGGATTATTTCTGAATAATTAATTGAACTTATCCCAAACAATACCAGACACCTAAGGTTATTCTATTTATTGATTTTCTTTAGACTATAAAAGTTATAATAAAATTATATTACGAAGATTTTAAGTTTTTCTTTTAAAAAGTTTTATGATATTTATTATTAACAAAGCAATTCATTTTAAGCCTTGCAGAAAATATGGATTTCTCACGTTCCTTATGCACGATTTTTTGACATAATGCATTTTGTTTACATTTAAAACTTTGCATTAGTTTTCCATTTTAAAACTCTTGTGTATAATAAGCTATTATATGCATACGAAATTACTTCTGAAAAAGTAATA
>JAPDSC010073189.1:426407-453011 GCA_026290005.1 Latrodectus geometricus | reverse complement strand
AATGTGAGTTTATATTTTCTACATCAGTTAGGGCTAAATTTATGTAATTTTTTTATTGTAAAATGCCGGAATTAATTAAAATAATTCAGTATTCTATTCTCGGTGTAGAACTCATAATTAAAATGCTAATGTCTGCATTCTTCACTCTTTGTTTGTTATAAAATATGTTTATTATAAAAATTGTGACAAGTTGTCTTTTACTCTTGAGAGAAGTGTGGTCCCACTTTAATAAATTTTATGCATTTAATTATTTGAATTCATTGCTTTTTACTTTACTGTTAATTTTGCTCAATTTTATGTTTACTTTCATATGCCATTCTCAAACAAACACCTCTACTAATACCAGAATCTCTGGATATAAAAAACAAAAACTAGACAGCTTTTGTAATTTACTTAAACATAATCTTCTATAATTTAAACTCATTCTAAAGTTGTTTTTGTTACGACAAAATTAATTTAAATGATGTAGCTCTCCTTTACGGAATAATGTTTACTTCAAGAACGGATGTCCCTGCATCATCATTTTCTATTTTAAAATTATATATATAAAAAAAAAGATATTTACTATTTCCTTGGATGCATAAAATGGTATCATCCGTTGTTATTAATATATACTTTTATTTATTTCTGAAACCAATGTAAGCTTTTCTTTCACATTACATAGACGCCACTACTACCAATAAGATAATTTAGTCAATTAAACTTATGCTGCAAAAATTTAGCTTTATATATAAGGCAAAATATATTAATTTTTTTTCAATATTTCTTCTTTCATAAAAATATATTACAAATTAATGTTTTTGAAAAGTGATCATTAATAACTGTTATTATGATTACATTTTTCATTTATTTAAATGATAATCCCTTCCTTTGAATAAAAATAATTAAATTTAATGCATGTTATCATTTGTGTCAAAACAAATATTAATTTTTAAATAAAGCTAAACAGTGGTTAGGATTGAACTCAGAAATCCGCACTTCAAGTCAACCATTAGATCACGCTGTCTCACCACAAGAACAAAATGAGACCATAGTGTCCATTGCGTTTTGACACCCCTTTGTGGATTACCCACAATTAAAGACCAGTCAAGTATTATCATATTCAGTGCGATACATCCGGGAGAATTTTTTAAAGATAGTGGATAGTATTCTTATGTCGCAATTCAGCAAATCCGGATAACTAACAAATACTTGACAAAAATTCAAATAGAAATATCTCGTTGCTGAACAGTCACTGGGATTGAACCAGAATCTTTCGCTTTAAAAAAATGGTTCCTTACCAATAGATCACAGTGAGTACTGGACGTAATCGAAGTTACACCGTGTTCACTAATGAGAGAAGGTCATGTAAGTTTGATTTTGATTTCAATGCCCCCCTTGTGGAACCAATTCGAATGTTAAATTTTACACTTTGCTAGTACGCAATTTCTATCATACTTGTGACTCAGTATGCTGAAATAGGCAACCAAAAACACATTGAAAACTAACAAATTGTTTTAAAATTATTATATTTGAATTCAGCATGACAAAATTTTTATCTAATTTGCTTTTTATTTAAGATTACATTGTTTACTCAATCATTATGGACAATAGTATTCAAATCAACTATACTTATTTTGCTTTTGATTAAGTTCAAAAGAGAATAGCATTTAGAAACTTCAACATAACTTTGTTACGTGGATGATTTTAAGCATAAATTCATTGATCAGCTGTTTACATTTTCATTATTCGATGTCGTTAGAGCACCCTGATTAAACATGCGTTAGACTGATGTCGTGCGTATCCTTCATAGAAAGGAAGTATACCTGACTTATTCATTATATAATGGCCAGCACTTTCATTTCCTTCATCTTTTCAAATGTAGAAGTGGGATCAAGCAGATAATTCCCAGATATGCTTCACCAAGAGATTTTGCATTTATTTTAGAAGACATTGCCCCCACAACTTTTTTTGACATGCTCCAGCAACCATTAGTGAACATGGACGCTCTAAATTGGACATACGACTTTCTACTTTCCGTTTAAAAATTGACGCCTTTGCTAACCAGACCCCGAGTGATATCTCATTGTGTGTTGTACAATGTTGTAGGAAATGATAAACTGCTTTGTAAATACAGGTGTTTGTACATTTTTTAAAATATAAACTATTAAAATTTTGTATAAAATAAATAAATAGAATAAAAAGATTATAAGAAAATAATCCTTACTATATTCTGCATTATTTTGGAAAATAAATGAAATTTTATTTTCGTTCATTTACTTTTCTATATGGTTATAGTTAATTTAGTTAATAGTACTTTTACTTTAAATCACAATAATTTTTAGAACTTAAGCACTTTCTTTCCACTAAAAGCCATGGCCATGTATTTTAAAGCGAGTTTACCTTCGTGGAAATTGGTTTGATTCATTCATATATATATATATATATATATATATATATGTGTGTGTGTGTGTGTCGTGTAGCTTTTTCTTAAGATTTCATTAGTTATAGTTAATATGAAAAACGTAAAACTTATTTTCAGTTATGGAGCGTGAAATGATTTATGTGTGTGAAAGAAATGCTAACATACTCATTAATGAGAATTGTTTTCATTTGAGTAAGCGGTTAGAATATTATTCAACATTTTAATTGCTCGATGAATAATTATTTTGGAGAAAAAACTGAAATTAGGAAGCAATAAAAGCATATTTATTCTAAACTGATTTTTTTTCCTAGGTAAATTTGTGATCAACTTCTGAAACATTTTTTTCTGTTTTACAAACATCAAATACTTTTTTACATAATTTTAAAATATATATTAAAATGATTTTTAGATTTTATTTTTGTATATTATTGCGAATTTAATTATTTGAAGACAAAATTTAATAACAGAATACACGTTGTGCCTAACATTATTGAATGTTAAATTTACTCATGTAATGGTATGTTTTTCATAATGTAACAATGAAGTATATATTTTTATTTTAAATAGAATAATTTGCATTCAAATAAACTTTTCAAATTTGCAGTAGATGCTGGTTTTTGGAAGAATTCAATTTAATTTATGTGCAACATTTACGGAATTGTGAGCCAATGGTTAGTCCTTAACATGGTGTCTTAATGCAAAACTTAATTACAATTCCATTCGAATAAAAACTTTAAAAATTTTTACTTATAAACGCATTTTTGTATATGTTTTATTTATGGTTATTTCTTATTATTTGTATTTTTAAATAATTTTTTGAATTTTATTGTCAGAAAACTTGAACCCACGTTTTCATTAGACAATCTTATATTCTTAGAAATTTCGATAACTAACTGCATTGCAGATGTTAATGTCCCATGTATTCGACAAAGCAATTCATGTGAAATTCTTTCCAACCACTCAATTTCCAACTTACATCGCATGCATCTGATTATGATCAGAAGCTTCAAGTGAAAATGTTAGAAGATTTTCTGGTAATCATTGATGACGACTTGACATAAACTCATATTTAGATACCAGGCGTAATGCACTTAAAAATCTGTATATAGAAGGATATTGCAGAAAACAAGATCATTTTGGTTTGCAGGTTTTCTTAACGAAACCACTTAGCTAAAGAAAGGAAAGAACATTTACCTGATGGTTTGAGTGAAGATGAATCACTCCTCGATGATATTCGACAAATAAACCCACTGCTATCCAAATTTTCATTTCAAAACTTTTTGAGTGTGGGTTGAGAAGTAATTTGTCCGTTAGAAATATCGAATGGTTTAATGACTGAAAACATAATGAATGAGAAATGAAAATACTTTCGGATATAATAGAACTCCAAAGCAAGCCATAACAAAAGGAAACCAATAACAAGAAGCAAATGACGTAAGATAGAGCAGCCGGCAAAACCAGTTAAACGGTTAATTAAACTAAACAACTTTTTTGGGTAAAAAAAAACAATTTTTGTTGAACTTTTTAAGTTTTGATGCAGAAAATAGAAGGCAATTACTTCACTTGATGTTTTTTAAGATTTCGTGCATATATATATATATATATATATATATATATATATATATATATATATATTGTATGTGTTTGTAAAATTGGTATAATTGGTAACTAACAAACGATACTTAATTTTGTTCATAAAATATAATCTATAATGGCATAAATTTTAATATATATAAACCAACAAATTTTCGCAGAAAACTTTCAACATTTTTATATTTTTAGTGCTTACAGTGTTTTTCTTTAAAAAAAAAAATTATGAAAAGTCTCCTTGTTACTCATATGTAAAAAATTAGTTTTGATTGACATCAAAAACTTATTTTGGGTTTTTTTTCTTTTTCAAGTGCTTTTTTTTAAGTTCTACATATCTTACTTGAATGTGACTAATATTTTTTAAAAAGTATAATTTTAAATTCTTAATGTAATAAATGCTTTAAGACATTAAAATAAATAATCTCTGAGTATTTGCGAAATGTTTTGAATACCCGCATTCAAAAGGGCATCTCAAACATGCTGAATTGGTTTGTCATTCAATGTTCATGTTTGAAAACAATGGCTAATTAAACAAGAACCTACAGTTTAAAGGGATTTTGAACCTCTGTAAACATTCATAACCAAAGTGGGAGTTGAACTCATGAGTGTTTGAACTGAAGTCCTGATCTGTAATTATTCGGCTGTCAGCTTGGTTAAAATGTTGTGTTCTTCCAAGAGTCACAAGTAGAAAATGAGATAACAAGAAATCACTGTGGCTGATATAAATGTAGGATACAAAAAATATTATATATTATCTTTTCCTAAAAAATAATTCTTTTAGAAAACAACTTAGGATTGTCTGCATAAAAAACTAACATTTGATACCCTGTAATAAGTGTCCTATTTATGCAACGCTGTCATAAGTCATTTCAACATCAAATACATAAATTGTCATCGGGAAGAATTAATGTGAATTGTGGGCTGCATTTACAAAAGTGGAAACCTGTTAAGTTCGCAAGCTTCTATACCATTGGTACTGACGTGCTTGCCGATAGTATATGTGTAACATCCATTTCATATTGTACAAAAGTGGTTGGGATCATATTCAGGACCCTTCGAATCGAAGAAAGCTAACCTATAGTGATTCCTAACGTAATGTATTTATAACCACATAGTGGACAACTTAACAAACTTAGGCTGGCTTAGGTTCTTTTAAAAATAAACTTCGTAAACTTCCCTTACAAGAGGACTTTTTAATAGACTGTGTACTGAACTCATGAGCCTTAAAAAAGAAAAATGCAAATTTTCTTCTCTTTATGCAGACAATATCCTTTTATTTACTATTTATGAAAAAGTAAATGAATATGAAAAAATAATCAGGTGTAAAAATGTCTTTGGAATATTAAAATGTGTCTTCTAAAAATGTATCATAAAATCCCCTGTTCTCAAATCTAATATTCTTAATAGAAGAAATATGAATTATTTTCCAGGTTCTTTCTTATGAGTATCTGATTAAAAAAAAATACCTAGAACCTATTCTTTTTGCGTTTTTCTTTCAAAAAAATAAAATAAGAGCTAACATTTAATTTTTCTTTGAATTAGAACCCAAGATGTAGAAAAATATTGCAATATTTTTCCATTCTGCATCTTTAAAAAAATAAATTAATAATTCTTGCTTTCTGTAGCTGGTCATTTACTTCTCTCTTTATGAAAAGTTCTAAAAAATTAAAACCATTAATTCTTATGAAAAATATGAAGATAATTATCTGGTAACTGAGTGTGAAATTAGGTTTTAATCAAATATTTAATCTGTTCAATGGATATGTTGTTATGAGAGAGTGATGTGGAAATTTCACGTTTTTAAGAAGCAAAAATGTTCGGCATTAGCATTTTTTGAAATAGTAATCATCCTTTCTATTCTGTTTTAATTTTGTCCATAGTTTTGTGTACGAAAATAAAAGTTGTTGGCTTTAAATAAACTATATTACATCTCGACTTGGACCAAATAAAAATATTTCTGGAGTCATATTTCTAATTTGAATTTCAATAAAAGGAAATATATAATCAGCCAGTGTGAAATGAGTCATAAATTTAATCTCACTTACTTTATATACGTTTTATATTGCTTTATGCAAAAACAAGAGTTTTATTCTGCTTTATCCGGGAAGCCTTTTTTTTAATACCTTACAAATGGGATCTTCTAACAGATTGTGCTAAATATAATAATATACTTTGCTCTAATATGCTCTTCAAAAGGATTTAAACATACATTAAAACTAAATTTAGAATGTTTAATGATATTCTCTCTCTTTCTCTCTCTATCGCTTAATATTTAATAAATAATTTACATCAGTTGACTTAGCCAGCCGGTTTTTGCAAACCGTAATTTCCTGTAGAAGCTATTACCAAGCTTTTTAGAAAAAAATACTGATTTGAGACAGTAACAAACTGTGTAAAATGTTTCAGCATTTTTATTACTTCCGTAATTATTTTCAAAATGCTGGCTAGTACCTTGAAAGGATGTGTTTCACATAAGATATCTGCTAAAATCAAATTTAATACAGATAATATTCTGAACATTCATAAATTGCTTGGCTACTAGGTTTTCTTTACTACCTTTAGACACAACGGGTGGAAGTGATGACAGTTAGACCCCAAAATTGCCTGGCTCTTCATTATTTATAAGTTGGAACCAAGAAGAAATCCACCAGACTAGGCCTTGTGGTTTTCCAGATATCCTTTGACCTGGAGGACATTGAGGCAGCGAAATATTAAATACTTCCCAGCCATTATTAGCGAACATAATGGGTCATCTGTTGGGTCAAGATTCGAACTCACCTTCCGATAACTAGAGCTTACTCCCTAACCAACAAACCCAATCCAGATACAAGCAGAATTTTCGTCTCACCTTAGTTATAGTCTTAATTGATTAGAAAGGCTGTAAAATGAAATGGAAAATATCTTGCTGCACGAAATGGAACATCAGGAAGTCAGCTGAATGCCTTGACTTAAATTTTACACCATACAATGTAGATAATTCAAATCCAGATAAAAATTTGGCTGACCAACAGAATAAACATTTTCAACAGAATAAACTCTTTTTATTGAAGAGCTCCCGCAGGTCATTGAAAGTGCAAAATGTTAATGTTAAAGGAAACGTATAAGTACTTTCTAATGAGGAAATTATATGTTCTTGTCAAACCTTTTAATTTTGTAACTCTTACTATAACTATAACATTTTATGAAATATTGTAAAATAATATTCATATTCTTAACGATTATCATAATAAATAAGTACGACTTAAAAACTACGACTTTTCCAAACAATTCTTCCCAAGAATGGAATGATTTGATATTTTTTATACTTTTTAATGTTTCTACTATATAAAAGCCGAGAAAAAGTTCTAAATCTATGAATATACATTTAAGACGAAAACATTATTCAAAATAAATGAACTTGTTAAAAAGTTGGAAGAGGAAATATGGGCATATAAATTTTTTTTTTATTATTTTCAACAAATATTTTCATAATTAAACTTTGCGTTTTATATGTAAGACAGTAAATCATTATTGGGAGCTTATTCAAATGAAACTTCAGAAGTGAAATACAAAAACTAATTTTTAAAGTTTTTTTCAATTTCAACGTCATTTGTCGTGTTAAAAATTATTTCAGTAGAAGCCAAAAAAATTTTCTATTTTGTAAATGACATTTTCAATACCAAAATAAAATTTGATTACTTTATTATAACAATTATGGTATAGATACGTGAATTATTAATAAAATGATATTTCGAATGATTTTTAAATATACACTACTGGCCATTAAAATTGCTACACCAAGAAGGCGACATGCAACAGACGCGAAATTTATACGAAAGGAAGAAGGTGCTGTGATATGCAAATGATAAGATTTTCAGCGCATTCAGATAAAGCAGGCTCCAGTAGCGACATCTACATGGTGTTTAAATGAGGAAAAATGTTTAGCCGGTTCCGCATACACAAATTACATTTGAACGTTGTTGCCAGGTGAAAAGTTGTTGTGCTGCCTCGTGTAAGAAGGAGAAATGCGTACCAGCACGTTTCTGACTTTGATAAAGGGCGAATTACAGAATACCGGGATTGCGGTTTATCTTATCGCAGTATTGCTGCTCGCGTCGGTCGATATCCAATGAATGTTAGCAGAATATGGAATCGATGGGTTCAGGACGGTAATACGGAACGCCATGCGGGATCTCAACGGCCACCTATCACTAGCAGCCTCGAAGAAAAGCATATTATTCACATGACCGTAATGGTTCGTGCAACCACGTCACAAGCCGTGAGTCAAGAAACGGGGTCGTTTGGACGACAACAAGTGTCTGCACGAACAGTTCGACGATGTTTGCAGCAGCATGGACTCTCAGCTCGGAGACCATGGCTGCCGTTTCCCTTGAGGCTGCGTCATAGACAAGAGCACCTTGAATGGTGTGATCAACGACGAACCTGGGCGCACGAATGGCGAGACGTCATCTTTTCAGATGAATCCAGGTTCTGTGTACAGCATCATGATGGTCGCATTCGTGTTTGGCGGCATCGTGGGGAACGCACACTGGCAGCGTGCATTCCTCATCGTCATACTGGCCCATCACCTGGCGTGATGGTATGGGGTGCCATTGGATACACGTCTCGGTCACGTCTGGTTCGCATTGACGGTGCTTTGAAAAGTGCACGTTACATTTCTGGTGTGTTACGACCCGGGGCTCTACCCTTTATTCGAGCCCTGCGAAACCCTCCATTTCAGCCCGACCACATGTTGCCGGTATTGTGCGGACTTTTCTTGATACGGAATATGTTCGGTTGTTGCGCTGGCCAGCACGTTCTCCAGATCTTTCACCAATAGAACACGTCTGGTCAATGGTTGCCGAGCGACTGGCTCGTCTCCAAACGCCAGTCACTACGGTTGATGAACTGTGGCATCGTGTTGAAGCTGCATGGGCATCTGTACCTGTACATGCAATCTAATCTCTGTTTGACTCAATGCCCAGGTGTATAACTGCTGTTATTACTGCCAGTGGTGATTGTTCTGGGTACTGATTTCTCAGGATCTATCTAGCTAAATGTTTTGAAAATTTCATCACTTGTTATTTCTAGTATAATATATTTGTCGAATAAATATAATTTTTTTTATCTGCATTTCTTCTTGGTGTAGCAATTTTAATGGCCAGTAGTGTATATATATATACACAAAGAATGATTTTGACATTTTTTCTATTCTTAAGTATCAATTGTTCTAAGCATTATAAGAAATCTTGAATACGCGTTTCATACCATATATACCATTTGTAACTATTTATTTTACAATAAATATTTCCAAAATAAATACATTATCATAGTTTTATCCTATAATCAAATACAAAAGTGATAGATGAAGAAATTTTATTTGTATTATATTGGTGATTGTAGCAAATAAATTACATCTTTCTATTTCGTCATAGCTTAATAACATTAAAGATTTTTGACTTAATTTTAGAAGCAACTTAAAATACTATGACCTGATAGTGTAATTAATTATAACTTAATTAAACATTGAGATATTAATAGCGTGAACAGGAAATTGCGCAGCATATGCCGTCCAATTTATTTGATCACCAAGTTTAAATACCTTACAGTGAGTGAAGTCACGTGTACTCTGTATATAATTAAAACAGTTTTCTATGAAACCTGCCAACAAAATAAAAGTAATATTTAATATATTTCATAAGGAAGGTATTAAGTTAATCATAAAGTACTGATTTTTAACGGTATATTATACAAGGATTGTAATTACTTTAATTAGAAAAATGTTAAAGGTGTCTTCTAAAATTAACAATTGTGAAATGAAGGAAGGACTTCAGAGCTTATTGCCAGTACTTAGTACCGGAAGTTTAGAAAATTACTTGAGATGACATTTGAAATTTCATTTCTCACACATATATATATATATATATATATATATATATATATATATATATATATATATATATATATATATATATATATATATATATATATATAACATTTCTCTTTTCTTTTTATTGGACTGTGATCCGCAGAATAGTATTTCATTTCGAGAAAATTGTGTCCATGACTTATTTTAATTTGACGTCGCTATTATGAATATGACAGATTTTGTGACTTAGCAAATCTTATGAATCATGCATGGTTGAATAGAAGGTAGGAAACATTTTTGAATACTTACAGCTTCATTCAATTAATGTATTATAATTATCGTAAATATCCTAATTATACTTGACTTCTTCATTTGTTGTTCTTGTTATCCTATAGCAAAGGAACACAATTTTACACACCATTCTACCCAATGCCTTTTCACTATTTTCTAGCTTTTAATTTTATTTTCTACATATTCCTTTTTCAATTCCCTTAATGTTTCCTTTGTTTTCTAAATGATTTATTTGTTTCTTATTGAAAAACTATTCTGAATTTCTAAAATATTCTCTTATATTTTAGATATGCAGGGAGAAATAGAATAAATGCATTTATTAATAAAACAGACTAATTATGTTATTCTTAATCAGATATTTATTTTTCCTAGGTGTTATTCACAACAAAGGCGAAACATTTTCAGATTTCCATTAGGCGACTGAATTGCTCAAACTTTGGATGAGAAACACTGCATAACAAACACTTGTATATCCCCATTCATCTTTGTCAGCGCGTTTCAAAAACAGACAATGAACTCGCGTGCTTCCCAGAGGTCAATGCGCGTCAACGCATGATAAATGAGATCCTTTGAGGGTGAAGCTGAATTGTCATGAGCGCTGCGACATCATCCTGGGAAATACCTGACACATTTTGATGGAGGGATTGGAGGAAAGAAAAACATTGAGGTGCTGGAAAATGGAATTCAATGGCAATTTTACTGTAGACGGAAGAGGGAGATCTTTGTTCAAAGAAATACATAATATCTGACAGCAGTATTCTGACAATGTTTAATGAAAACATTTAAGAATGTATTCTATTCGAAAATTAATTTAACAAAAATGTAAATGTGTAAGGAAAGCAATTCCTGTTCATATTTTCATTAACAATTTGTTGCTACCAAATCATTTACTAAGTTTTCATGAGAAAATATGATAGAGAAATTAAATATATTGATAATCTTAGGTTTGAAAGGTCTTAAGTTTTACGAAATGAGGTGTTTTTTTTTTTGATCATGTGATAAAAAGATGAATGAGTTATAAAAAATTAGAAAAAGATGTTAAGAACTAAAATCGAGATGCTTTCATCCCAATGATGTTTCCCTTCCAGGCGTATTGAAAAACTCCATCACCTCAAAGATAAATACCAATGTATTCAAAATTCCAATGCATTCAAAATAAATTCATACCAATATATTCGAAAAAGAACAAATGTCCTGAAGTGTAGTTAGTTTAAATTTACTTTTGAAACAAATAAAATGTTGCATTTTAAATTAATTTATGCTTCTCATTCAATTTTTGATGGAATGAATCATTAATGAGGACAAATAATAATAATTTAATATTTTTACCTGAATACATCATCAGAAATATTCACATATTTATAGTAAACATTTAAACTTTAACATATTTAATTTAATAATAATTTTAACATTTTTAATTTACATTACAATTTTGGGGCTTGTGGTATTAAAGAATGAATTTAAATAAATTTACAGCTTATCATAAACAAATATTCTATACATGTTGATATATATATATATATATATATATATATATATATATATATATTAAAAGAGTTTCTTTGAAAACTCAACATTTTATTTTGTGAAAAACCAAAAAACATTTCCCGCTCAAATTGATGTCTTTAGAATGGACTCGGTAGCTTACTCGCGGTATGTCAGCTACTCAATAATGGGCTCTAGACCGTTCAAATGTTTCGTTGAAAGTTCAGAATATCAGGTCAAGTATTGAAACTGCGTCGAGTAAATTATGTTTACCATCGATAAATATTTGTGTATGACGAAGACAGCTCTTATAATGGCAGCTGTTGAGCACGGCTCATTCATCACGTGACGCATATTCACCTCTGGGAAATGGATGGCCTACAGTTGAAATGTTTTATGTGCTGAAGGAGATCCATCACATTCAGCGAACATATGAAATAGATTTATGTATTCCATGCTATTTACATCATTGATAAGACATTATTACATAACGCAATGACATTCATAGTGATTACAATAATTTTTTTCTTCTGCCTTGCTCAATACCGTTAAGGGCAAACAAGGTAAAATCTTATCACAGCCCACCATTTGTAAGGAAGGGAAAATTGGTGAATACTTTATCTTACCAACTAAAACTATGTGATTTTGAGTATCGTGATTTGAAATATTTCTTTTATTAATATACTGCAGATTTGTTTTAAAAAAATTGCTGAAATTTTTATTTTACTCAATTGATGTGAACTTAATCATAAAATGTATAAAAGTAAAACACTTGAAAAATCTGTACTGATTGTATTTGAGGGATGTTCATATACAATCATTTCTAGTAATAATTCATTTCAATTCATTGAACAATATAATTAAATCAATGACGTAAATTGTTTTTCATTTTGAGTTTTTTGAAATTTTATTTTTTTATAACGCATACATGCATTACACTAACTTCAACAATTCCCAAATTACCAATTTAATTTGAAATTCAGAATTAAAAATTTGAAACATAAAGCATTACCTCATTCTTTCTAATATATTTATGCTATCTTTCGCTCACTCAAACTCATACTATTAAAAATTTATATATTGATATCTTTTGTATGTACTTAAAATATATGCTTATAACATTTTTAACTATAGACAAAGGATATCAATATTGTCCAAAAGATTTCAAAAGATTATTTTGTTACATTTTTTAATTACATTTGCCCTTATTGAGTTACGTTTTTATCATATCAAATAGATAAGTTACGTATATGTGACTTTGGTTGTAATTTTCATTACCAATTTAAAGATCAAATACTTATAAGTTTATTTTTTATGAATATTCAACAAATTAATAACTGTATTAGTAATGAAATTGGATTACATGTGATTTTTTCGGAATTATGGAATTCTTTAGAAGGTTTATGTTGTTCTTATGCTCAGTTCTGATTGAAAATGCTGTTAAAAAGGTGCTTTTGAAACATAATTTAGAAATATTCAGCTCAATAAACGAAAATGCTTATAATGACATCACATGTTTGAATTAAAGTCATACTCTGTTAGCTTTGCACTTTTTTTAGCTTGAATTGTTTTTTATTATTTTTTTATTTATTTATTTTTATTTATTTATTTAAAAAGTTAAGTGTGAAAGGCGTATAATTATTATAAATAGTTTTCTGAATAGAATATTGTTATGTTAAATTTATGCATTATCCCAGTCTAAGAAATAGCAGTTAATGAATTTAGTTTGTGTAGATATTAAAAACAAATTTTGAAGAATCAGATGTTTCAATAGAATATATAACCATTTATTTGCATGCTAAAATCGGCTTACATATTTATCAAATTTTCGATATCATCACAAATTTCCTATATACTTTGAAGTGCCAAAATTCTCCTGTATGTGCACAGAATTTTATAAATGCATAACATTTTTTAGAAATTCAATAGCACTACAAAATCTATAAAGCTATGTACGAAGTTATTAATAATTCATTTATTTCATTCTATGGAATGACAAATCGACAATGTATGAATATATCTCTAGGTCGATTTGAGTATTACTTAGCCTTTAATGCTTCTCGCAGGATCAGAGACCACCATTTACATTTTTTACCTTTTACAGATGAGGCAAAATATATGACTTAAATTTCTTTAAAAAATCATTATTTCCATACTTTTCCACATTAAATATAGAAGGGCAAGATGTATTTTCATTGTCTTGATGCATCAGCACTTTGAAAATGAGTTTTATTTTAAACTGCAAGAAACTGATAGTTCTTTACTGAAGAATACTTGCTAAACCTTTTTGATAAGCCTTAAAAAAAGTTGTGCGAGCTCAACTGAAAATTGTTTATCTTTTTAAGCTATTGTTGCAAAATTTGTTGTCTCTTCTGAAGATGATTTATTGAAGCTTTGAGTGAATTCTAAAATAAATGTTTTGTTCTTAACTGAAAATGATATGCTTAAATTATGAGTTAATACTGCGGAAAAAACAATTTGTCCTTTATAGAAAATATTTACCATAAGTTATTACGTGATGTAGTTTAAGTCAAAATGACTCCATAAGAAACAAACGCATGGCTGTTGATTGATGAATCATTTAGATAGGAAGTGTGAATGAAAAATTAAGATTATTTATCTAGCAAAAGTAGGCATGGTGACATAGCACATTCTCTTATGGACTTTCACTTATTTGACATTCCTCAAGTAACTTCTTTGGAAATAGGACGAAAATGGTCCTCTTCTGTTAGTATTTACGAATAACATTTGAATTTTTGCATAATAACGTTTATAAGTAATGGTCTTAGTTCATACTTTGTTTAAATAGCATTAATCACTCTATGGAAGGTCTAATAATTAGAAGGGAAATTATTTAATTATACTTGTATTTCACACTTTGCTTAAAAATGCCAAATCTATATAAATAAAATTTTCAATCGATTTTCCAATAAAGTTTTGTAAGAGCTAAGATTTGTAATTTTGTTAATTTTATAGAAAAGCAACACGGAATAAAAGAAAACTCATCATGATGTTTTTTTTAATGTCCGGTTGTTTTGCTTAATGTTTGTATGCAGTGCTTGCGATTAATTGTAAGCGACCACTGATCCGAAGTTTCTGTAAGCGAAGTTATTTCACAATGTAATTAGTTTAAGCGTCGTAGAGCACATTTTCCACTCCTATCATTTTCTTATTTCCAGAAGATGCGATTCTTTCAATTTTGAAATTTTCATCTACGTATAAATAATGGTAGCATATAACATGTGTGGTTATTTGGTTTAAATTACACTTTAACCTGTTTTTGTGCGGCTTTTTGTGTGATTTCTCGCACAATATATGCTCAGTTTTTCATACAAGAACTATTAAGACCGATGCATTTCAAAAAGGGAAAAACAAACCACTACAGGCACACGGATTCCGAAACAAAGATCGAGCCTACGGGGCGTTAATCTGAAGATCAGGGGGAGGGGTGAAATATTGGGATTTTAGTTCAACATACGTCATGTGGGATAATCTTATTTATATTCTTATTTATTCATCCTAAAAATATTGATCAAATTAAATATAATCGCAAAGTCTTAAGGAATTGACTTTTTTTACTCATCTTATGATAACTTTCATTAGTAATTTTGTTTTAATAATTGTGAGTATTTATTGCTTAGAAAATAAGGGTGCTGCTGGTTCAACAAACATAATATTAAGACCTCGGACATCTCATTTTCTGAAATCTATGAAAGGAATATTTTTTAATATTTGCGCTTAAGTTTCGGTTTTGGTACGTTAGTAAACTTAATGCAACTCGTTTTTATTAAGTAAGCGGAGATGTGAGTGGAAGTACCCGTATGATGAAGGAAACCCCTTTTAATCTTCACATTTGCATATGAATAATTCAGAAAGAAATTTAATGACATAAGTGCTTGCATTGAAGGTTGAATATATTTTTAAAGGAAAGATCAGTCTCCTTTGATACTAAGCACTGAGAAATGATTTATGGCTAAAAAAAAGAGACTTGCATTCTTTATTAAAGGCTCTGTTTAATACCACAAAAGCAATTAAGCGAAGAGAAAATAAAAATATGGAGTAATTTATTTACATAATAAAGTATTCAATTAAATATAAATCAAAACATTATTCTGTGCCTAAAATTAAGTCATTCATTTGGCTTAAGGATTTAATTACCATTTCTTGAATTTAAGAAACTCTTTGAGAAAAATATTTAATCCTGAGCGTTATAAACTTCATTAGAATCTGACAAATGTTTAACAATTTTTTTTACAGAAAACTAAAACATTACTCTATAGTTGTTCACCAACCAAAAATCATTAGCAATTAAATATGCGAATTTATATTTCCAAGAGGAAGATTAGAGTTATTATTACCCTAGATTTACATAAAATATTTCATTTGTATTTAAGAAAGAATACTGAGAAACTAACTGAATAAAACAATAGCGTTAATAGTTTTTTTAAGAAACTTTTATTTTTATTTAATTACTTATAAATAACGATTTACATTATGACTATCTTATTAAGTATTAATAAATTTCTCAAAATTCTATTATTATTATCTTTATAAGCAGTTTTCTCTCACAAATTTTGAAATTAAAGTATTAAAATCTGTACAAATAAAATCCATATTGTGTTTATTTAAGAATCTTTCCTGTAGTTGAATATAGAATGAGTGTTCGAAATGCAACGCAACTTATTTCAGGACATTGATCTCTGGTTATCTTAAAATAGAAATATTAAATTATTTTTGATTGGAGCCTTTATTATTAATTAAAACATGATTAAAACCCTAATATAAATTTTCAGTAAAGTTTATTAAGCTACAATGTGAAACGAATGGAGAAAAATATGAGTACGGTATTGGATTCGAACTCATCCTTTCCCATTATTACAGTTTAATTATTTGAACAAACAAAAAATATGTACTATGACTCTGTTTTGACTTTGGAAAAAACAATTACGTTACTACATGAATTTTTAAGCTTTCAACACTTCATTCGATTTGCTTATAACTGATCGATACCGGATACTTTATTTTAAAGTGCAAAATAAAAATATGAAAATATGTTTTTCAAGAATGATATGTATCCGTATTTTCCTAATAATACTTTTTTTTGAGTTTTGTGTAAATGATTTTCACTGAAATCTTATATTCTATCTAGGAAGACGATGAATTCTACAAGATAATATTTTATGATGCAAAAGTTTAGAAATTTTTTCCAGTTTCAAAGTCAGTTTGATAAAAAAAAAACATTCGAAAAAATTATAGAGAGCAACATATATTATTATAAATCAATTATTTAATTCACAAATAAATTATCGTTGCTCTAATTTTAATCTCACTTTCCTTTCAATGAAAATTTCTCATATTCGATTGTTTTAATTTTCATTAAAGGATGATGCTACAATAAATATATGTACTACAAAATTGTTTAACTTTAAATGTATTTCACAAAATCTAAAGAAATGCAATAAAGGTTATTTCTACAACTATTATTATATAATATTAGTAATTACCATTATTAGTACTAGTTTGAAATATATAGAAATTTCCCAACTTAATTTTTCTTCTTTTAACATCATAAAAAGCCTCGTTAGAATTTATCTTAAAATATGATGTTTTAATGAATTTTTTGCAATCCATTCCGATCAATTATGCTTCCTATCAATTATGATAGTTGTAACTGATTTCATATATGTACTTGAGAAAAGAATGGAGCATTTAAATGTCAACATTTGGAGGAATTACTCTATAGATTGATTACAAGTCAGTGTTCATAATACATCATTATGTGAGTATAGTTTCCCTTCCTGCTTGTAAAAACCTTCAAAATCATTGGTAGATTAACAACTTATTCGCAGTTTTCTGTGATCATATAACCTTAAATTAATTTCCATTTAATAAATTTAAGAGTTATTTATCACTGTATTTTCTAATTTTTAGTAGAAAGACATATTTAATTGCATTGAATGATTAATTAAAATATTAAAGGAATGATATAAATTTGCAATGTTTGAAAATAAATCTAGTAACTTAATGCTACTGCTAAGTCTACAAAAGTCTTAAGGTGTGTATAAACTAGATATTCTGCAAATTACCCGATTTACTACGTTAATGATCAATGTAAAGGTTTTTCACTAAAATGGAAAAAAACCCTTTATTTTACTATTTATATAGGGAAAAACTGTAATTGGCCTATAAACAGCATTTATATCGTTTAAGAATCATTTGTGAAATATTAGTTATGTTTTATTTGTTGACTGTTTGATTGAATTAGATGTATTTTATTGGCATCAAAAAATGAATAATTACATTAATTTTAATATCAATAATGTTTTAAACTATCAGGTTTTTTCATTGTTGACACTTAATTCTTTAATGATTAATTCTTTGAGCTAGATTATTTTATTGTGTCTACTTTATGATTGATTGATTAATTTATTGTATTAGCTTTATTACTTACTTTCGCGTATCGAAAAATAAACAAAATAACATTCATTAAATTTAAGCATGCATAAGTATTTTTGTCATTACAGCAGAAGTCTATTTTAAATTTAATGAGTACCAACAAATAATCAGCAGGTTATCTAGGTAATTTGATAAATGAAACTATTTCAGAGTTTTGACTAATCGTCCTTGTTAATCAGCACAATAACCAGGTATTCAGCAGAGTAACTGAATAGCAGGTTATTTATTCAGTTGCTCTGATGAATAGCTGTAATATCTAGAAAATATTTAGACGCACAAGCATTGTATTCACCTTATTTACTTTCAAGAGGGAATTTTTATTACTTTTAAGATTGAAATTGTTTCTTGATCGTCATTTTAAAACCATTAATTTGATCAAAGAAATTTTACAATCAGTTCTGAATGTTTGTTTACCTATCAATCAATGATTAATTTTCACAAAGGATTGATTGGATCAGGTTCTACAATCCAAAGTGGGTTCCAAAATCATTGCAAAGATCCATGTCTAAAGTGGGATTCAAAAACACAAAGTCTTGCCCTGAAGACAAGACCGTTATTCACATTGTAATCAGCTTTGAATGAGTTCTGAAAGGTTTTCATTAAAAGTCTGCTAAAAGCGCGTATTGATCAATGAAAAAACCTTACTGGAATATCATTGAGTTTGGAGAAGGGTATTTTATAGAAGATGAAACAAATTTCAACCGATAGATTAATACTTTTGGAAACTGATACTCTCAAATCTGAGTATTTTTGAACATAGCAATATTTTCAAAGAAAAAACTTTCATTAATTCATGAATATTGAAACCAGTGAATTTGTTTCATATCGTTAATATGAAACAAATTCCTTGAGTTGCTTATCACGTATACAAGCATCATCAGATTAAATTATAATCTTCGAGTTGTACTCATATAAAGTTAGGGCAAATTACCCATAAATATATTTTTTTGAAATATGATGAGTAATATTCTTATAGCTTAGTTTATAAAGTAAAAACCTTATGTATAGCACTTCTGATTTATATTTTTACCATTTTTTATGATTTAATAAAGTACTGGGCAATTTGTAAAATAGCACACATATTTAAAGGTCATATTTTAAGGGAATATTTTTCAAACCATTTTTTAAAACTCCTACTCTAAAATTGAAAGGCCGTTGGTCAAGTCATGATATACGAAATGACATTTCTTGAGTGGGATGCCAAGTCTTGGGGTGTTCTGCTTGGCTCCTGATTCTAAATTGCGAAAACCCTCTCAATTTCGGTGACCGAAATGGCATATCCACTAGGTGCCCCATTTGGTAAATTGCCATCACTTTCTTCCCATATAGACCTGAAAAGGTATGAAATGGATCCTATCAGCTTGTTATTATATTAATAACTCTAAAACCGCAGACAATCATTTAATTTATGTACTCAAAGAATAAAGACTAGATGTCTACACATTCATAAATTAAATTACTTGTTTTAAATAAATAATAATAATAATATAAGCATATAAGCATTGAATGAATAATTAAAGTATATCGCTTAAAAATTAATATAAATTAACTTTTTATTCTGCGTGTCCACAAATAATTTGTCATGTGTTGAATTCAGCACAGCTGCCTGAAATAACTAACAAAATGATATACCCTTACTTAAAACATATTTTGATGTCTTGTTTACCGAATTTGTAATTAATTAAAAGTGCAAATAACATTTATTTGAAGTTGCGGTACAGCTACACTATACCATTTTGGATGTTTAATGACTTCAAACATGATGCTCTTCCTATTTTTGTGTCTCCTAAGCATGCATAAACAATTTAATTTTAAAATGTTTTTTTATGAGAAAAAATACGAGTAGAATCGGACCCTTCCTACATTTTTAGTGTAATTTCAATCAAAAATGTATATATATATATATATATATAGATAGATAATTCGACGAATATCACAAAATAATTCAATGATATTCACAAATGATTTTTTCCTAAGTTGGGTACCCAAAATCAAAAATTTATTTCTGAAGTAATTATGAAAATTATACGAAATTTACTTCATGCGTCGGCATGCAAGGTTCACGCGTTCACCTCGTGATTCGAGATTTATTATTAACTCGCTAAATGATCTTCAGTTTTATATGCATGCTAACAGTCCGAAAATATTGTGAATCCTTCCTTAACGAGTATTCTACTATCTTTGCAATCAGCCTACATCGTTTTTTACTATATTAAGGAATTAAGAATTTGCGAGGAGAAAAACACGCATGGCTCAAAGAAGCTGCAAAAATGACGCAATATATATAGGGTCACTTATTACAATAATGATTTAACGACTATCATTGGCGAGTTATAGCGTAGAACCCAAACTTCTGAAGTACCAATATTTTTCTGAAAAGTTTGGATTGAATTTATGTTGCTTGAAATGTTTAGACTAAAAGAAATTAGACTACAGCCAAATAATAGAAGTATAATTCAAATCGTTTATTCTTGATTTTATAATTTAATGTCAATAAATAAATAAGGAATTATATGTAATAATAATTTACCGATAGTAAATGTAATAGAATATAAGAGTGAAAGTCTTGAGATTTTCTACAGGAAAGCGATATTCCATTACTTAAAAAAGAAAGATTTCAATTTTTTCTACTTGACTATAACTTAGAATGTTATTTTTATAATGAATGTATTTAAAAAAAATATGATTTATTACATAATATTTCCTTTATCAACAAATAATAATGAAATTATAATATTTTTATAATTAATAAATATAAATAATATCATTTAATTGATTATTTAAAATTGATTGCTACCATAATCAATTATAAATGACTTAACATTTTGCTACAAAAATTATTTAAATTAAAAGTTTAAGTATTGTTATGAGAAGCTGAAAGGAAATTTTCAGATTAGGACTGACAACATTATCAATTTAATTCTGAAATTTTGTAAAGAGGATCTCTCCCCGTTTAGAGCAAGATAAACAAATAAAAATGTTTTCAAATAAGTTTAAAAAGTATCTACTACAAATGTTGATTCATGTGATGGATCATGAATTATTTACGCAATCGGAACCTAATAATAAACGATATCAAGACGGAGTTGAGACGACGCATTCATAGGAGCCTGTGAGGGAGCTCTTTCGAGCCGATAAACCCTGCAAGGCTAAATTGGTCCCAGCCATTCTAAATGGAGTGTTCAAACCCTCCAAGTTTATCTTGGAAGAAGCCTTCCAGACATTTGAGTTAAAATTATACGACGTTAGAGGAAAATTTTGACCTTTAGTTGAGAGTTTAAATTGAATGCATGGAGATATATTTCTTGCGATATAATTCTCAAACGAATTCCTAAAATTATTTGTGTATTAAATTTTTAATGTTAAATGCAATCAGGAACATTTATGCATATAATGTTTGCACAAAAATTGCACTGAAATATAAATTTTAATTCATATTCACGAATGTCTAGTTATATATTTTAAAAGGGAGGATTGTTTTATGTTTCATGAGATCTTGCCCTTGAATGGAGAAGCTTTGTTCTGACTGAAAAAAGATGACTTTTTAAAAAATATAAAAGTATTTTTTTTTTCAAAAAATGAAAAATTATGAAACCATTTTTCTGTGGTAGATTTAAATTGCATTAAAGAAAATGCTTAAAAAAACACACTAAGCTTCACGAAAAATATATCAAAAGTAGTTTCTGCAACACAATTAAAATATATTTTATACGGTGAATAAGAACCATACAAAAATCCCAAAATAACATAAAATCTCACGAATTAACTTGGAACTTTTATTTTTAAATGAAATCAAGACACGAGGCTAATACATTCAAGACAAGAAACATTATTGACTGCATATTTGATGGGGTCTGCAGCATAAGGAAAACAATAGTGTTAGCAAACAATCCCCAGCCTGTATATGAAATCAATATAATGCAAATCAATCTATATTAAGATACATTTCACTTATTCTACAGATAGCATTACAATGAAAATAAAAATTTAATCAGATTTTCTATCTGATCACATTGCTATTTCCATAGAAAATGAAATTCTTATTAATTTCAATCTAGGCAACTTATGTTTTGATATTTCATTGTCTAATACTGATGGAGGTATTTTAATGTCCTCTGTGAAATTTAAGACAGAAATGTAACAAATATCTCCCATTGTTCAACAGTGGCTGGGATCGTACCCAAGAACTTCCGCTGTGAAAAACGATGCCTTAGCAAGTTGAGCTCTTATCTATTGGTAGCATAAAAAAGCTTGTTTAGTCAATGTTTTGGGCGTTCATATTTGTAAAAATGTTTTAAAATAATTTAAGAAAATTAAAGTTATGGCCGAGTAGAGACCGGCGTCATATCATGATCAAGTGGTCATAGGTTCTAACTCGAATCAGCCAAAGATTCATCGTTTTCTTTAAAAATCACTGGAGCAGGCCATGATCATAATGTTGATTTGCTGGTGTTGCCAACAGAGTGTAGGAGAATGCAAACGGAGTGTTAGACCTCATTCCTTGACCATGCTTCAAAATACGAGGCGATTCAGTATGTTTTTGATATTAGTAGAAATAGAAAGGCAGAAAAATAAACATGTAAATTATAACTTTTTATTTATGAGCAAAAAAAAAAAAAACAAAACAAGCGTATTATTTAAAAAGAAAAAACTGAACAAACACACACATAAATATCAGCAAGACGATTTCTTCAAACAAACTTTGCAAAAAGTAACACCATGGAAAATAACATTTCAGTTATTTATAACATGGAAATACTTTCGCAAAAAACATTTTTTATAGATATTTATATTTTCAAACTTATCATCATGCTTATACACTCGTCGTCAAACATAATGTATTTGCTACAAATTTGTAAAACCATTTAAATGCATTTTATTTTCCAATTTAAAAATATGTAATTTAAGAACACTTAGTTACACAATATATCAGATTTCTCAACATAAAAAATTAATGCAATTAATTATTTAAATTACTTATTAAACATGAATTAATTATTAAGTAATTATTAAAAAATTAACTTTTCCTTTTCAAGTATGTTAATTAACATTTAAACGGAAAATATTTATAGTAAATTAAGATGAATAAAAACACAGTAATGTGAAAATTAGAAAAAGTATTACATATTATTTAATGTATTTCTTATTTATATCAAATAAGTTAAGCAAACATGTGGTCACATCTACCAATTGGATATTAAAGCAAGCACTTCAGCTCAGTATTGAAATTGTATTCAATATGTGATTCAGCTAAGGCAATGTGTAATTGGCTTAGTATTGCACAGGGCATTCTTCCATAAAATACATTTGGCATTACTTCATTCAGCTTTTGTCAATAATGCATACATTTGGACCAGTCTATGCAATGTGTAATTGGCTAATGCAATGTGTAATTGGCTTAGTATTGCACAGGGCATTCTTCCGTAAAATACATTTGGCATTACTTCATTCAGCTTTTGAACGTAATACATAAATTTTGACCATTCAAAGAACTCTCACGAACTGTCAGTAGAATAGTTAGCGTTCCTACCTTCTGTTCAACAGATCGTGGGTTCGAATCCTAACTTGGGATGATTGTTGTGGTTTGGAATATATTTTATATAGTAAATACTGATCTACAAAGTCTTCATGTGCAAAACAAGAATGTAGAGTTACAAACAAATCAAACTAGCCAAAGTCCTTTCACATAAATCATGTATAAATCTTTATTATTTTCAACTACTCAATATCTTTGCAATTTCGGAAGCTGTTGTTGTTATCTGATTACTGTATTTATTAAGGCATTTTTTTATTTAAATTTTCAACCTCAATCAGCTGACAATAAATTTACTGTCTTGATTGATTGATTGATTTTCTTTTCTTTACTAATTTTGGGCAAAGCATTTCTTTACAGCTTTCACATTAATTATTTTTAAGCAATAATTTTAAAAGATAGTTTCACTTTGTCAACAAACAGCTTAATTCCCACGACTAAAAAAGGGGATTAAATAAGTACATTTAAAATATCTGATGTAGGCTCAAAATTCATTCAAACAAATAAATAGTGTCATGCAGTTGAAATTAATTACTTGAAATGCAATGCATGTAAATCAGTCTCATTCAGCATTCTTCAATCAGTAATTTTAAAAAATTGTTTCATTTTTAATGAAAAAGTTTATTTACGTAGTTAATGACATTAGCTGAAATTATTAAATGATTTACACTCAAATTTAATTTAAGAAAAATAACTCTATGCAAGATTCATATTTCAATATGCTTCAAGCTGCTGCTCTGTTAATAGAGAGAAAAAGAGAGTTTCACTGTCCTACTTTAATTCAGTCACTAATTAAATCACTAATCAAAGTGAGTTTTTAATGAAAATCTCCCTTTGCGTGATTAAGAATGAAAAATATTACTAATGTACAGGTGGTTACTGAAATATTGGAAACAACCGCGAATAAAAGTGATTTTTTAAAGGGACAGCACATTTGGAGAACAGTTGCACAAGTGAGTCGTGATTGTTTTTTCCAATTGTGAGTAGATCAGCGATAGAAGGGTCAACTGTATCGTGGTTTTCTGCTTCTCCAATCTGAATCCTGAAAGGATGAGGTGAAATATAGAGAAATACTAACAAATATAACCATAACAAATGCCATAATATAATATAAACTTTGTTTCCTGAAAGAGATATGATTTCCTAAGATGATAATACACCGATATATATGAAGAGCATTTCTCCAATCATGATTTCATGAACATGACAATGATTTTAAATCCCTACCTTAGCCCACAATGTCACCCGACATCAATATATAACTGAACCATTATATATTTTCTTTTTAATGTTTCTCTTCCAGAACGTTTACAGGGGTACATTTTTGGGCGTTCGATACACAATAATTATCCTCCACCGAGATCTCTCCTAGAACTTCTGCAGTATTTCCGTGAAGAATGTGGTGCAGAATGTGGTAAAATATTCCTCTAAACACTACCCAGCACTTGCATGAATCGATTCCCAGGCAATTCTAAGCTGTACTTCACGCCAAAGTGATTCAACACCATATTATAAAGAATACATAATAAATCTAAAATGCTTCCATTAATTTAATAACCACAAGCGTTTAAATATCAATCTATGCACACAAAAAACAATAAAAATCTGTGTTTTTAAACAGTTATTTTGAAAAATAGTTTCATTTTGTATCCAAAGTTCAATTTCTGTGTATATTAATCTCATTAAAAATCTAATTTCAATTGGTATTGAAAATTATTTTAAGTAAATGATTGTATTCAAGTTTATTAAAGCAGGTATTTCGAAAAATTGTTTTATTTATCTAAAGAAAAATTTTAATTGAATATTTGAACATGAGAATATTAAAATAATAAAGGAGCATTCAAAATTCATAAAAGCAAAATGTACATAAGATTCATATTTACATAAGTTTCAAACAAAGTAAAAATATTTTATTTTTTGCAAACAACTCTGTTCAATATAAATTGTATTTGTGTGATACATAAGATTGATTAACAACTACAAGGAGATGTGCATTCATATTTGATTTAAAAAAAATAAATAAGTTTTAAAAATAAATAAATAAACCAGCCCTTTTTTAATGAAACTAAATATTATTTATCACAATGGCTAATTATATATAGAATAATTAGTTATATTCTTTAAATAATATTTAAGTTTTAAAAAAATAATACTAAATAAAAAAGCAGAGTGAAAGCAAATAAAACCAAGTTATATATATGTATAATAAATTATTGATAACAGTACTATGCTCTGTCAAAATAGTTACCTTATTGTCATAGAATCATGCAGTTTACTTCATAATGAATTTGGCGATACTACTAAACAAAGTAATATTTTAGCACCCAAATGCAGTTAGAGTATCAATAAATGATTATGGATAATATCATATTCAAGATGGATGATTGGAAGCTCATCATCTATCACTGGTGTGAATGCGCTTAAAAGCTTTATCATTAACATAGGGACAGTGAAATGTGCCCGCCTCATCCGGCCACTAATGGGACAAATGGGCTTCTGATGGTTAATAATAAATAATTTTCAATACTCACTGTGCATTTGCGCATTCGATGATTACAAATCAACTAGAGTTATCAGTTCGATGATTTCAACATTATATTTCAAAATGGGTTTCATGGTTTCTAACATCAAGACTGGATTTAATTTCCTTTAAATTATATACATATAAAAAAATTATATGTAAATGTAAATATAATAAATATCAAAAAACCAAATAACACAAAGAATTTTACATTTGTTCTCTGCCTGGGAAGGAGACAGATTCGCGGATTCGTGTTTGTGAGAGAAGAGGAGTGGCTTTTATGTTGGAAGCACAAACTGTAGCGAAGTCCCACTCTTGATACCTGCAAACGAATTTCTTTTATATAATGTGGAACATATAAAACAGTGTTTAATTAATTTATAATAAATGTTTATAATCATAAATTAATTAACTACTTCAAGAGCACTACTTCAAGAGGTTCTTTGAAGTAGTGCTTTGTATTCAACTACCCTGAA
>JAPDSC010073189.1:401906-419655 GCA_026290005.1 Latrodectus geometricus | reverse complement strand
TTTTTTGAAGAAAAATTTCTTACTTTGGATCGTTGTAAAAACATTGTTTTTCTCGTAGAAGCGCATGTTTTTAAACTTTCATTAATTCTGTGCACATCAAAAACTCATTGAAACGTGGATGAGAAAAGTCTGGTTTCTGCTTAATAGTTTTGTTGTTAAACGATGTTTTAAGCTTTCCGATACTTATTGGATTTAATCTTAGTAACTTTATACGTGACTCCTCATTCGGTGGTGCAAAACAGCCTTTTCGGTAAAACTAGTAAGATGGTAAACATTGTTAATATTCCGGATCGCGTTTTTGCTTCAATAAGTGCCCACGTTTTCTTCAAAAAGCTACGATCTGTCAAATCTGGGAACTCTCTCCGTAGTAGTTCAAACATTTCAAATTGAATACGTTCAACAACGACATATTTTACTCCTTAAGATGTTTTTATATCAGCCATTGACTACGAAGAAATTTAAGAAATTACAAAATAATATTATTAATATTTTAAATGAAAGAAATATTTTGTAATTTTTTCAAAATGTTTTTGTCAGTAATTGACTTCAGATTAACTTAACTATTTATAAAATAATGTTACAACTTGTGATCTAGATAGTTTAGGAAGTACTTCAGATGACCTTATTTAAATTATATATTAACTTATAGGATAACTAAATATAGCTAAACATGCTTTATTACTTATAGTTTAGTATATTATATTTTTGAAATATTTCTTATGACGGAGTTCACACACACACTTATCTAATGTTAATGGAGTTTGGAGAACTTTCTAAATGTTTGCGAGTTGTTACAAAAAAAAAAAAAAAAAAAAAAAAAAAAAAAAAAAAAAAAAAAAAAAACTAGAGAATGCTATTTATTTTGCTTATGATGTCAGCGATTTGTTTCCACTAAATCCACAATTATTTATGTAATTTTTATTTTCAAATTATGATATATTTTTATTCTTTACTTTTAACGTATATTTTATTCATTGTTATTAAGTAAGCAAGTCAGACAGTTTCATTTTCTTCATTAATATTGGAACTGTATTTTTCTTTGAAAAAGAGTTATATACTCATATCTATTTGATTCTTTAGTAAATTATTTTGGATTATGTTGAATTATTTGAATAAAAGTTCAACACATCTGCCTCAAATGGTTTCATTACATTGCTGTCTGCGACATCTAGTATGAAAACTTAGACGTAATATCTTTAAACAATCAATTATATCAACCATGAGAGCACTGTTTGAACGCATTAAAAATTATGGATATTGGAAAAATTTAAATAAAAAAACTGCATTTAGAGGATTCTTAAGAAATATATTTAGAATCTTGGAATTTGTGATGACTTCACATTTTATGAAAGAACTTAAATTTGAATAAAATTTTATAGTGTCTCATATACTATATGCATAGTATCATTTCTTATAATTCTCTTCCGTAATTACGATTTTCTATTTGCTGTTTTTATGCTTCTGTATTTTAATTCAAGCATTTTATGAAATGGATGAATTTATGGCTGAATTGGGTTTGGTCATCAGCTGTCATTTAAATTTGCTGACTGAATGTCTGTGAACGCTTTGTAAGGAAAGAGGAATAATCTTTTTTGGTTGTTACTCGTTTAAGAATCCTTTGCATGAAAAGTCTGAATTTTTCATTTATAATATTTTTATATATCATTGAATTTAAAGTTCTCCCAATTATAATTCTTTTGAATTTTCCTAGTTAGTTTTTGTAACTGCAATTTATTTTAGTCTAGTGCTATACATTTTATTTTATATTTACCTTTAAACAATTTTCAAAAATCATTCTACTGAAATAATTTTCAATTTTTATTTGATTAAATTCTTATTTTTTATATACCATGTACTTTTAACGTAAATATTTTCCGAGACTCACCTTGTCTATTTTTGTCTTGAAGTATCAATATTTGAAGTTTTCCATCCATTCTCAACCTCCCCAACTTTCCAAGAGATAATGCAGTGGCAGCCTTTCAACTGATATCTGGATATGACTGTTTATATGACCACCTTTTTAGTTTCAATTTGGTGGATAATCCTACTGGATCTCTCTGCCACAGTGGTTCAATAATAGATGCTGATTATGGCTCCGTTTGATCAGCTCTAACTGAGAGCTGCATCTACTCCCGATACTGAGAAGCTAGAGACTCTTTGAACATTTTGCCTACTTGATTTTATATTTTTCGTGCTTCTGATGTTTTAAGTATTCTTAATTTGTTTTGTAATTCTTTAGTCTCTGTATGACATAAGGATAAAGTCTGTAATTGCCATGGCATTGGAAAAATATATTTGAAATTTATTTCATGAATATTTAATTTTATTAAAAACCTTTGCATGATGACCTTAGAATTCTTGTTTTATTTTCACTCTCCTATGTATTTTATTACTTCCTTCTATCGATTCACAATAGGTGATATAATGAGTAATAATTTCTTAATTATATTACTCATTATATTAACTTAAGAATATTAATTAACTTAAGAACTTCAGTTCTTACAAAGGGAAATGCAATTGAAAAAGTCAAACTATACTTTTCATAGCATACACAAGATGCATCGTACCCTTGTTTTGAAATATTTTCACTTGATGTACAACAGTTTCCAGTTGCTTAAATAATGCATAAGCAATGTTAAAAAGCAGAAAAGCGCTACATTCAAGTTTCATTTGTGTCGCGAATAAAGACAGCATAAAGGAAAACGCAGAAAATTTCATGAGTGCAACTGTAAAAAGTTTGAGAACACAATTAAATTTTTTTTATCCATTGAATAATGATGTCATAAAAAATTCTCACATAAAAATAATTCGAAACTATACTAAATAATTAGAAATTGCTTGTTTAAATGAAATCGAGAAAAGAGGCTGATACAATTAGGATAGCAAAACACCGGAAAGCCAAAGCAGAAAAGAGAACTTTACGGAAACAGCTCAAGTATTTTAAAATGAAAGTTAAATAAATATAAGAAACATTTTATAGATCAATACTAAATTAGAACTGGATAAAGAAATCTAGTTTGTACTGTGTGAGGGAGGTAACAACTGATATGTAACGGAATTTTCGAAATCAATACTTATAAAAAGTGATAACATACATAGGGAAAATGAAAACAAATAATAATTAAAAAATAGCCAAACTATTCCCATTTTATTGATATTGATTCCATTCTTATTGATAAATTGTCAATTATGTTCCAATTACATTAAAATTTTCATATACTGTTAAAATTTTTCGCCCAAAAACAGTTTGTGATATATTTTAGTTGGATGGTTTTTGACTGTACATTCTTCCTTCTTGAAGTGAATAGAGATTGGAAGCAAAATATTACACATTTAAATTCCATTATATCGAGGCAAAAACAACTTTTAAGGTAATAAAAATCTGCTTTCATTCTGGTTTAATTTAATTACAAATCAAGGGAAAACTTAGATTAGGTTTAACGTTAACTGAAATCCTGATACAGATTTCATTCCATTGCGTGATCAACTCAGGAAGAAAATTCAGTGGAAAAATTTGTTACGATTTCATTTATGCAGGTCAGAATCAAATAGAAAATGAAGTGCACACTTTACTACTTTATTCAGTAATGAAAAGTAAACCATTGCACTTACTCTTCAGTGCTAGAGATGACGATAGCTTGGGAAACAAAGTATTAAAAGAAAATATCTATATAACCTAGCATTATCTAGACTAATCCGTAAAAACTGTTTTGCATCCGTAAAAATCGGAATGTGTGTTAAGGAAAATCATATAGGATGACTTTCTCCACAATTCAGAGTAAAAGCCGCAACAATCTGATTCGGACATCCATTATCAAAGGATAGTTGGTTTAATTTTATATCTACTAAAGATCCGTTGTGTTCATTAATGGTAGCTGAGCCAGTTTAAATGCAGGTCTGATCATAATGTCTTCCAAGTGAAATACTACCCACTTGGTATCTTCTTCCGAATAATAGAGACCGATTTCTCAGATCATTAATAATATCTAGACTTCAAAAGAGCATCCCACTCTTTAGACTGAAACAGCTGGAGTTTGAACCCAACCACATTGGAGAAACAGAAGATAAAGCTTGCATTTTAGCTTTTTGCATGCAATGCTGTGGAAATAAGTCATCAATTGTCTTACGGATTTTCTTCCTAGCGATATATGAATAGGGCTCACTATCTGTGGCCGTATCCACGTGTCGCATAGCAAAAGACCTCTTGGGAGGAAAGTGCTATAAAAGTTCTTAGGTTTTATAACACTTGACATAGATCTGCCTATTTATTAAATTATTGTTAAATGTCCGACATTCGTCACTTTATTTTGTAATTTTAAGTGAGGAAATAATTTTTTTTATGCCTGAAAATTTAATAGATTATTTAAATGAATAAAATAAATGTACAAAGAAATTTTAACCTGAAATTTTATAACTTCTTTAAATTGAAAGTCAAATTTTGAGCAGATTAAAAATTACAGTATACAAAGAATATTATTAGCATCTGGAGAAGATGTTATGTCTCTGGAGGCATTTTTGGAAGAGTGAATTGTCTTATTTTATAACTAAAATAGAGATATCAAACATCAATTAAGTAAAAAATGAAGTGAAAAATTCCTAAATAATTTATGATATGATAATTTTTTTTCAATAAGAATTAAAAATTTTTTCACAAACACTATTATTATTATACTTTATAACCTCATTATTTAATTCATGAAGCGTTTCATTTTGTACACATTTTTAAAAAATTTATTCTATTGTTCAGCAGTTACAAAAATAATATTTATACCCTAAGAAAAATCCCATTAGAAAATTTAACAAGTTTTAAGCATGCTTTATAATTCAACTGAAAAGTCGAATAATAGGAAAAGAAGTTCACAAACACTTCAATACCTATTCAATTTTATATTAATAAATATATGAATCACTCAATGATTTTAATCATACATTTAAAAAAAAATACACATATTTATATTTTCCTATAGTTTAGTCGGGGAATCTCAATGAATAAAAAACAGGTTTAGGAATAGAAGAAAGTTTACCTACAATTTTTAAAAAATATTCGGAACTACTTTATTTTTACAACACAATAGAAAATATAATTATTGCGATAATTTTATATTTCAGTAGATTTATTATTTGTTTCTATTTTTTTATTAGTTTTACAGTTTATATTGTTCAGAAATATTCCAAATTAGAAACGGTAAGCAAATTATTTTTTATCCAGAAATATTTAGGAATTATTATTCCGCATAAAATCAAAAATTAATTTATTATTTATTTTTAGTTTTCTTATAATCACTTACTGAAATATTTTTTTAAAATAAAAAGTCTATTTATTTTTCAAAAGAAAAAAAAAATCTATTTTATTAATTTTTAATCCCAAGGAAAAAAGATTTAATTTATGAACAATCGTTAAAATCTGTAACAAGTTTTAGTTGTTCTTAACAGTTAAATAAAATGTATAATAAATATTTTAATAAAAATACTGTGTAGAAGTTACTAAACTAGTAAAGTTCAAAGTACAAAAGAAATCTGTTAAAATAAATATAATACTCCGCAAAAATTAAATCCGTAAAACGATTTTTTATAGCATAAAAATAAAAAAAAATATAAAAGGTTTTCGAATGTATTTTCAATTACAATAGTTTTTTCACTTTTTGTTCATTATTTCTTAATTTCATTCAAAATTTTAAATCATATATTTTTTATGCATTACTTTAATGTGGAATTAAAAATTTTTTATTTTGTTTATTTAAATGACACTATATTTGTGTAAAATATTATTTCATTATATCTATCTACTTACTTGCATTTAAGACTTTTATTTGTAATTTCAATTTCTTCACATTCTTGTAAATTTTTATAATATTACACATATAATGATGTGTTGGGTAGAAACTAATGCACTAAAATATGCAAATTGATATACATAAAAGTATATAATATTGCATTTTTATAGAAAATAGGGGTATACTTCATAAATTTGAATTTTAGTTTTACAAGTAATACACATATTTATTAAAATGGTAACCATCTTTATAAATAATTTTATTTATGAACATGTGTTTAAGTAATACACATATTTATTAAAATGGTAACCATCTTTATAAATAATTTTATTTATGAACATGTGTTACAAAATTCAACGAAATATTTTCTCCCTCATGGAAATTTAGTTTGAAGAATGAAAAATAAATTTTATTTATCCAAAAAAAGAACATTGTCATTTGCAAACAGAGGTAACTTATGCAATTAATTTTGCACAAAATGTTTATCATCTTAATAGCCGTCTTCAACATGTCTAAAAATACACGTTTCCAAGCATTAGGAGATTCAAAGTTTACATAACTAAAGTTTTTGTAATTGTATTACTTAAAAGTCATTAATTTTATGTAGAATTAGGAAATTTGAAAAATTATGATGCGTTTCATTTTCTATTAGGATAACCATATATGTGGATAAGTCAGTCAATTGCAATACCACAATTTCTTTAAACAATGGAAAATATTTTCAATTCATTATTATCCTCACAAATACAAATACAAAATAGGCAAAAAGTTCATAAAAACTTCAAAAATTCATAGAACTCCTAAAAAAACTAAAATTAGAAAAGTTTGAAGGCATTGATTACGATATAAGATAAATAGAAAAAAATGCAATGAAACAGCCGACTCGTTATGCTGTTACGAACGACTTCGTTAGAAGTATGCAAACGAGATAGAAGATTACAAATACTCAAGCTCTACGTTGCATCCCATGGAAGTTAACAAATATGAAATATGGGAAAGATAAAGCTTTGATCGAGAAACTGTTTTACATGGACTAGTCATCAGTGACTGTTGCTAGTGCAGATTTCAAACTTCAGAATAATGTGAAAACCGGAAAATTGCATTTAACAGTGGCAGATTACATAATGCCTGTTCAGCGATCAGAGAAATCTAGATCATTGGAAATCCATGCTGCAGGGATTGGCAGTGAATGGCATACATTTGGTAAACTTTTTATTTTCACTTGAGTGTTATGATTCAAAGCAAACTATCTCTCTCATCTCTGTGTTTTTGGAATTATATTTTCAGCTTAAATAAAATTAAGAAAAAATGTATGATAGAAGAAAAGAATATATTAAATGTTTGAAACTTGAATTTTCATAAAAGCGTATGTTTTCAATCACGTAGAATATTAATTTTTTTAAGATATAACTCGCGATATATATAGACACACGGAATAAAGAATAAAAAATGAATTTGCTGCAATAAAATATAAGTATATAAGAAAACATCTTTTTATATCAAACTTACTTAAAAAGAAGTTATAAGATACAATTTTGCTAACAAAACAGTTTTCGAATCTGGAAAAGAAATTCACTATGGTTGTATGTGTATTTTAATACACACTGACAATATTTTTGCTCACAAACCATCAGTTAGACAGCAATAATTTATACTGCGTACTTCATTGATAACTTCTTTGGTATTTCATGTGAATAAATAATTCAAATCTTTGAAAATAAGGACAAAAAATATTATAAGTTCTTTTTTATAATGTATTTTCATTTCATTTTTCATATTTACCCAGTATGATTTAATTAAAAATACTATTAATAATTCATTTCCGAGAAACATATTTACTCTGTTATTCATTTTCCAGCTTGAAGTTTCATAACTCAAAACATTTTATAGACTAAATATTCAAATAAATTAATCATAATGAGACTGAAAATTTATCATTTTTATTTACTAAATGAAATAAATAATGCTCTCTTCTTTTGAGTTCTCATGCATTTGGTTATGACTATTATAAAATCCATTGTAAAAATGAATATATATTTTAGATAATTTTTAAACTTTAACTGATGATTCACAAATCATGTTTAACGAGTTTGTGTAATTAGTGAGTTTATAATAATTAATTTTTTTTAAGTGCTAAAAATGCACGAATATCTTTAGTCCTCCAATAAAATTTATTGAATTTCGTTTCCCCAAAAACTGCATATTTTATTTTTCTGCGATAATATATCTGTACAGGTTACAGTTAATGAGATTAAATCATTTTCCAAATCCTCTATGACCACTTTTCAATGAATCAAAAATAAAAATGCTTAGCTCATTTGGTAAAATATGAAAATATAAATATATATATATATGAATTACACTTCCATACTTTTATTCGATTAGAAACTACGTAGCAAAAAAGGAAAACTCAGTAATATTACTGATGAAAATCATAACTCAAGCAATGGGAATAGTCATGCGCTCGTATATTATATTTAATGAATTCGATTTCCATTTTTTAAATATCGAATTAAATTTTTTCTAACCATGCCATTATAATAGTATAGAAATAAAATCAATTAATACAGTAAAATACTATGGAAAGAAAATCAATTAATGCAGAATTTGAAAGACGACGTATCATTGCGTAGATTTTAGGCTAAAATTATTTTCTTGCAAATGATTCTTTTGTCATAGTTAAAAACATATTTTTATTTCTGAACAATAGTCTATAAAATATAATTAATGGCTATTGTTAACATTAAACTATAAAATTTAATATGCATTTGAAATCTGTATTTCAAAATAAATTTTTATTTGTTGTTTCTATTTTGTAGAAAAAAGTCACTAACTGAAATGGAATAATATTTTCTGTCGACATATATAAATACTTTAACATTTTCTTGTTAAGAGGTCACTTTTTTCATCCTGTTAAAACAATAAGCTAGGCACAAGATTAAAGTTAAATTATTTTATATCTAAAATATTGGAAAAGTTAACTTGTTTATTTGCATGCTTAGACTAAGATCCTATGTAAAATTATTTTTAAAAAGCAGCAACACACTTTAAATTGATTTCTAATTAAAATATTTAACATGGTTCAGCGGAATTTATTAAATGGAAACTAAATATTAATTTTATTAAATGGAATTAAAATTCTTATATAATGTACATGTTTTGTTCAATTTTAATATTTAAAAGGTATCATTCATATAATATAGTATCTCTGTTTTATATCTTTATATATATTTTTATGCACATTTTTATATCTTTTTCATTGGGATAGTTTTGTATTTTTAATTTGTATTATCTTTTCAATTTTTTAGTTTTTATGCTCATGAAGTCTTTAGGAAAAGCTTATTTATATTTTGTGCATAACCTTGTGAATGAACAACACATGGATATTTTAAACCGAAATGCCTTCCCCTTATATTCTTTTATATTAATGAATAGGCACTCGTTTTTATTCAACAACATATTATATTTGTTACTCTTCGAAAGGTGTCTATAAAATTTCTAAAAACAAAATTATGTTAATAACTGAATTTAGTTTTTATTTAATATTTACTTAATAATATATATTAGAGTTGCATTGTCTGGTACTAGTGGTAGAAAAAAGCAGATTCTTAGCACACTACAAGCCGTTATTTTATTGGTCTTCCTTAAGCTTTCTTCTTCTTTTGGATCTAAATTCATGGAAACCCTCTGTACATTTCACTTCCATTCGACAATGTTATTTTTATTATTTATAAGATAAATACCCACTTCTATGTATACAGCAGATATCTGGCATCGATCAGAATTTGAAAAAATGCATTTTCCAACGGTCAATTTAAGAAAAAAAGCCGAATATCTTTGGAGAACTAAATATTTTTCTTAGAAAAAAAATCTATGGAATTTAAATGCAGGCTTGAGAAAAATGTAATTCAGGTTTATTTCATTGGAAGTTAAAATACAAAATTTTGTCAAATTTTCAAGCAAATTATTTATTATCAACCCAATGCCTTCTTTAGAATATGACCTTTATTGAATTTTTACTATTCTTAAGGTATCCATTTATTTTGATATTTATTATTTGTAAATAAATTTACTAGAATTTAAATTCAAAAAATTAAATCTAAAAATAAAGTTATTGCGATATTTCGTATCATAATTTCTCTAAGTAAATAATAAAACCGGATTAGAGATTTTTTAATCAATAATAAAAATATTGAATGGGAAATAAGCAAAACATATTAAATTAGATTTTAAGGAAAAATAAAGAAACAATGGAACAAAGATTGTTTAAATAAAATTCAAATCTTACCTATTAGTAAACTCTTTTCATGTTTTATACTTATGTAGCTAATAAACTATTTAAAAATATTTGAAACAAAATAAAAATAAGAGCTCATTAAATTAGATTAAAAAGATGAATTTTTTAAATGGTACTTAAATATTATTTTACTTAGTAGTAAACTCTATTCAGGTTCCATTATATAGTAAATGTATGATGAAACATTATTTAGCTCATAATAAATCTTGAATAGAAAAATATTTAAATAAATCATACAAAAACATTTTAGAGAAAAATAGCACAAAATATTAAATTAACTGCGATAACTAAAGTAATAGCGACTTTTGTTCAATTTCCATTAGATAAATAAATAATGAAACAAAATTTATTTATCAATAAATAAATAGATAAATATTAGAATCAAAAAGAAAATTATTAAGAGTTAAAAAAACATTAAATTTTAAAGGTATATTATAAAAACGTCAATATAAACATTATTTAAAATGGTATTCAAGTTTATTAGAAACTTAATTGGGAACTCCATTCTGATACTTTATCATGGGATGAATAATACATAAACATTTTTAAAGTCATAATAAACATTTTTAAAGAATTATTTAAAGAATATTAAATGTAAAAAAATTAGAACATATTTAATTAGATTTTAAGGAAATATTAAAGAAATTGGAAAACGAAAATTGTTTAAAATCGTATTACTTTGAATAATATGGTAACTTAATTTATGAATAATTCATTTAATTTAATGTTTTTGATTTTGTAGAAAAATGGAAATTACCTTTGCTTCTCTATTTCAGAGAATTCCTTACATTGATTAATTCAATAATTTTTTAAAATTCTCTTTCAATAAACTCCTCAATAAAGTTTTTGTTAAGAAATACTGGGTGCACTCACAATGTTTTCCATTGATTTAGTCATACTTAAGACAAGACTCTTTAAATGTGGAGAGGAGAGTGCCAACTCAGCTGTTGACCTCGTTCATGAATTATTGTTAAAATGTTAGAGGCATATGACTGTTTAGTGACTATTCATATGGCAAAAATAAAGATCCCCAAACGTATTTCATACAAACTGTTTTCATAATGCTGAGATAAACGCCAAGCTATTTAAAAGTTTTCATATGTGGGCTGAGTTTGACGTAGTTTTAGGATAGTTGTCTTGCGAGCCGAATGTCAGGAGCTCGGTTCCAGCCTCTGTTGCACAAGGAAAGATGGATGTTGCATTAACACCTTCTGTAAACATATCTTTCAGAATGAATAATTGGGAGTTTACCAGGTTTTCACCCTTTCGATTGATGATTGTTTCCCATTGTCCACAAAAACTGTACCTGAAGGTAAACTGCTCTATGAATACTGAAATGCCTTACAACCGCAGTCTGTTAGGCTTTCCACCATTTGGTGTAAAAGTTCTTACACGGACTCAGGATTTTTCATGAGATTTTTAAGAGATAAAATCTGAGAAATATTGCTAACAGTCTTTATTTATGTTATGAATGAATATTTAAATGAAAAACAAAATATACATTTATAAAAAGTTTTGTTTTCTTTGTTTATTTTGTAAGCAATGGAAAGTCATTCTAAGAAAATGAAATTTGAATAGAATGTTTTTACAACTGTGAAGTATTCACAATATTATTGAGAAGTTTACTTTTATACTTTTATCGATAAAAAAATAATGAAATTGTCAAGTAAGGTGAAAATTTATGACTTGTTGAAGTAAGAATTAGTAAACTTTGCAGAAAAACTTTATTTAGTTCGGTTAAAATAAAAACTGTTATATATTATTATGCCAAAAACTTCAATTTTTAAGAATAAAGCATATATTTTTCAGAAATAGTTCCCTCACTGAATGAATTTATGAAATCACAAAAAACGATATATTATTATACAAACAAAATGTAAATTAATAACTTCTATTTATCACATAAATATATATTTCAATAAATAAAATATTTAAATACAAAAATTAATTGTTTTGACTTAATTATATTAAGTTTTTTCATTTAAAGCAACTTTATTAAGAACAGCCGTATTCTGTATTTATATGAGTTATTTATTTATTAAACAAATATAAAAATGTAACCGATTTGTGTACATTTTGATTTAGATTGTTCTATTTCATATCTGATGTTGTAACAAGGCTTTCGCAAGTAGAAATTTCAAAAGCATATAAAGTAGACATTCAAAAGTATCTTCAAAATAGAAAAGAGAGAGAGTCATAATGCAATAAAATATTGCTTTGAAAATTCTGAATTATTGTCAAAGCACATTAATTTAACAAGCAAATATATATATGAAGAAAAATCTTATTATATAGCAAAGCAATAAAATTTTATTGCGTAACTTTATTACTTATAAGACTGTTATGAAATTTAAATTATATGCTCTATGTCTCTAGTTACGCAAAATATATATTTCTAAAACAAATTTCAAAAGCATATAGTAATGTATATACAAATTAATACAAAAATTCACAACATTGCTATAATTCACAAAACTTATTTTAAAACTTTTGTATTATCGCAGCATACTTTTTCAAATAGTTGTTATTAAGGTATTATTAGTTCAAACAGTTACATATTATTTAATAGGTTTTTTATTATTTGCTTGTATACACATACAATTATGTGAAAGGTATATATATATATTCAAATGTAAATTATATACTTGTAAATAAATGCAAATATATATGTGTGTGTATGTATATATTAATGAATCTTTTGTGCCTTTTTATTTTGCGTAACAACTATAAAATTTAATCAATTAAATTTGAAAAAAAAAAAAAAACAGAAATATTCCTATGACATTTCTTGTTGACGCGTCATTAACATTCACTTAAAATATATATATATATATATATATACAGTGATTTCTGAAATACATATTTTGGCTTAGGAATCTGCCAAAATATAGGAAGATTGTAAAATTATATTTACAAAGAAAGAGGTTGTACAACAAAAACACAATAATCTATATATATCTGCAACAATAATAGATTATTCTTCATTTATTCAGATTCTTTTTAAATCAGACTTTTAAAAATCGTTTTATGTCAACTTCAAATAAAATATGAAGAATACTCATGTTGTGACTGTTGAAGATTTTTCACTTGGTTAGTATGAATTTGCTTGCAGCTCAATAGTCATTTTTGCCATGACTAGTTACCGGTATTTATAGTTTTAAGTGGATTCCCAACCACTACAATCCTCCATATCCAAGGTAGGATTTGAAACCGTAAAATATTGAATCAAAGGTCAGACTGCACTTGTTCAGAGCTGTTTTCATGGAAAAAATTGAAATTTTCATTTTATTTCTTTTCTTATGATGTCTTCTTCCGCCATGTCCGAGGTAGGATTCCTTAATCTCTGAGATACGACGTTGTTTGTAATTTGGGACGAGTTTTGTCCTTCGGATTTCTTTCAATGAATGGGCGTAAATAATCATACCCAGAAGTTCGTTTTAGGCAATTCTGATCAATGATTTGTCCTCGAGTAATGTGCTTCTAAGCAGCTTATACATAAACTGATAATTTGTCACACACTTAGACTGATAATTTGCGACTCTGTTGTTTGAGAATATTCAAATCCGTTTTCTTCATTTATCAATCATTTTGCAGGCCATGTGCATCAAATGCTGATGTTATTCTGAAGTGAAACTACTTCTGGAAATTGCATATTTTTAAAAATTGCATAATTTTAATTTAAGGAAATCTGGAAAGATTTTTTCTGTTATTAATATATATATATTCCATAACAAGTTACTTCATAACAAAACTTTAGATTTTTTTTTACCTGACTAGTTTTTTTTTACCATAACTTAACTTTAACCTTTCTTATTTAATATTCAGTTATTAAACTTTTACCATTTAATACTTTTTATATTGTTCAATTAAACCAGCTTTCTAGTGGATCTTAAAACTTATAGAATTTTTTTTTCTATTTAAGAAAAAGCTAATGGAAACAAAAAAACAATTCTTAATTACTGTAAACTTAAAAAATTTATATCAATGGTTCCATTAATGTAACATTCTTCTAAAGTTTCTATCACTGTCCATCGTAAGTTTAGATTCTATTCTTATATTTTATTGACAGTCACTGCGCAACTGAATGTAATGCACATTACTGCATGATAAAGAACATGGTCTGACAGAATAAGCTCTCTCTTTAATGTTTAGAAACGACTCGCGCGGTTAAAATTAAATTTATTATCACATTAAAAGAAAATTAATTACTTTTTCTGTTCAAAAGCACGTGTGCACTTTTAAATTTTTTTTTTCATATACAAAATAAGTTTTTTTAAAATTTTTTTGAAGTTTTTTTTTCCATATTTGTATTTTTTTTTTTTTTTTTTTTTTTTTTTTCTAATTTTAGCTTTATAAGTCTTTGTCTCATTTTCGTAGTGAAACTTTCATGTAATTTCTCGAGTTAAAAAAGATTTAATAATATCATCAAAAAGGTTTGAGAAGATTATTTATAAAATTTTCAAAACTTGCTTATGATTTCAAAAACTAAGTTGCTTATTGAGGATTTCATTCAAATGGATTCCAACTAACTCGCAAAAACAAGTTTACGTATTTTCTAGCTTGGAAGTAACAGAAACACAGAGAATTTTGGTGGATAATGCAGACATATTTTAGTTTTATGATGCTTATCTTTTGAAATCTTCCATGTGCATGATAATAAATTTATTCTTGTAAAAAATATTTTTCTACTTTTTATTATGTTTTCAAATATATATGAATCAGCTAAATATATCGTTAGAAAACCTGTTTCACGTATAAATTCTCTTCATTTTGCTTAAATAATTTCTAAAATAATTTATTTTCAAACTTACTAAGCTCTGATTTTATTTATTACAACAATGCATATGTATAAATTTATTTATTATTAGGAGTTTATAGTTATTCTTACATAATAATTTTAATCTGAAGCAAATTTATTTTATTTATATGTATTTGTTACTCGCTCTTGAAATTTCTATAGTGATATGATTTTTTTTAAAATAAAAGGAAGCATAATTTTTTTTAGACTTATTTAAAAGATTTCAATAAATAAGTTTCAAAGAAACGATACGAAAATTTTAAGCAAAAGTTATCTATTGACAAAAAGGCAGTAATTGCTTATAGAAAGAATTGTTTTAAATTTCAAGAATTTGTCATTTTAAAAATGTAATAATATATTAATATATAAAATATAAATGTTATACAATATGTTTTTGAAAAGGGTATATTTAATATTTAAGTTTTTTATACAGATTAACCTTATTGTTATCATGTGCTATGAAATTTGAAGCTTATCCGCATGACACTCAAATTTGCACTATGAAAATTGAGAGTTGTAAGTATTAAAAATTTTTATTTTGCATGTGTGCCTGGAAAGTTCCTATTCTAATTTACAATACTATATATAAATAAAAAGTTAATAATGAAATGTATTATCGTAAAACAATCACAAAAATAAATGTTAAGTCTATTGTTTTATTATGATTTATTTAAAGTGATTATTTATAATAATTAATAAGTATTACTTAATCTGATATTACTTTAGTTTTAAAAACTTGAATCAAATCCTTTTTTAGAAGAACCAGACTTCAAATTAAGGTTTCATTTTTTTAATATCTAAACACCATTTAAAATTTCAAAGAAAGTTTTATAAGAATACAGCATTTAACACATTTTTTCTGCACTTAAATAAACAAAAAAATGTAATAATAAAATATATGTATAATATTAAATAAAAAATATATTATTAACTCCAAATTGGGAAACAAAAACAAATACATGTCAGAATCCATTCCTCGGTAAGAACTATAAAACTGATGTCTTAAAATTTTAAATTTCAAAATGAAATCTCTTGCAATACGTAGGCAAGTTTTCGACTCATTAAGTTATTGAATTTATTTATTGAGCATCAATTAGATATTTTCCAGCTTTCTTCTATGACTCCAGGGCCCAGCAGGCAGTTAAAAAAAATTAGTGTAATCATTGTCAGTTCAATATTTCAGGGACTCTCTCGCATGCATTTTTAAGATGATTTGGAACACATATTAAACTTAAATCTTGGTCTACTTTGCCATCATGGACAGAAAGCCACCAAAAATATGTGTTCATCATAAGGTATCCTTTCAACTTAAATTTATCTCGATGACTTTAGAAAAACTTTCAAATTTTATAATTCCTGAATCGTAAAAAGATTTACACAATTCACTTTTAATCTACATGTTCTCAGAGGTGGGAATGACATGCCCATGTAATTTGCATTACTAGTATTATATGCAATGATACTTATACAGTATCTAGCAAATTCTCGCAGACTCAGCGACATCTATATTACGTAAATATTACTACTTGTTTTACATTTTGAAATTGTAAGCAAATCGTATTTTTTCATATGACATATTTTATATCTGTTGTTTGATTAATAATTGTATTATAACATTTGAATGACTTTAATCAAGTTTGAGTCATATTCCACCAGTATTTTCGATTATCCTACAACATTATCAAATCAGTAGGTATTATTTGCTCATCAACACATTAACTCAAGAAATTAGCTCTTTTGCCATATAAGATATAAATGATAAGAAAACAAAATTTTCAGAAGTAAGCAAACGTGATAGAAAATGATCTGTGAAATAATTGAGTATCAATTATTAATTAAGTTACATGATTATATAATTGTATTTAAATATCATAAAACTTAATTTTTATTTGAAGTTCCTGCTTATGCTTTATTTGTTTGAAATTCTTGTTGAACACTTAACTACAATGCGCAATTTTATTTCTTCGCATTTGCAAAAAAATAAGCATTTTGTTAAATAACATTTCATTTCAGTATAACTCGCTATTTTACTACTTATTTCGATTATTTTTTTTTTATCCAAAATATATTATCTTAGAAAATTATCTTACTAATCTACCATTCAAATGACAAATAATTAACATTTGAATAATCTTGAATTTAAATAAAAATTATTTGACAATATCAATGATGTTTTTATAGAATACATAAAATAAAGGAACTTCAGCTTAAATATCTTTTTATTTCATAGTTATTAATTCCTTTTATGGTATTTATATCAAAGTCTAAGTAGTAACAAAAAGTAATAATATTTTAATATAAAATTTTAAACTGTAAGGACTCAATACGGTAAAATACAATTCATATTCCTCATTTTATTCTACATTTCACCTACGGTAAATATGTGTTGACGTAATTCTTGTACTTTAGTGTCATATACAACCGATGATCTCGTCTTTGCTTGGGAAGAAGACGTTCCCCTCGTTGTCGACGATTCCATTGAGCTTCCACAACACAATTTGGTTGATACAACACTAGGAGATTGTACCAAGCACTACTCCACAGGTAACCCATTCACGTATTGTAGGAATAAATTGTCAAAAGAATTTATTTAAAGTTGTCAAAAGAATTTATTTAATAATATCATTATTATTTAACTTCCTTAGTTAAATGCTAAGCTATTTTAAATCATTGTGCAATTAATTCATTAAAAATAAATTTTTGTTTGAATCCCGTCTTAGCCGAAGATCCACAGTGTTCACTAATAGTGACTAGGACACGTAAAATATGTTGTTTCGGAATGTCCTCCATGTTCCTATTACAAATTAATACATCTGGGAGTGGTTGGAGCCAGGCTTTGGGTCTTCACTGGTTTCAATCTCTAAATTGGAATATTCAGAT
>JAPDSC010073189.1:343856-396906 GCA_026290005.1 Latrodectus geometricus | reverse complement strand
AATAAATGATTTTCTTAAAGATTATATTCAAACTAGGAACTAACGTCTAACTTCTTAGATTTCAATGTTATGCAAAAATAGATCATTTTTTTTTGAAAAAAAATAATAGCTGAAAAAGTTTTGTAAAATTTATACTTACTTTTTATAAGAATGAAAATTGTTTGAAAAGTAATTATGAATTTATAATCCTTAAAACAGTCTGAAATCAAATTTTCATAAAAATCATAAAAACAGTCTTATTTAAAAGTTTATGTTAAAGCATTTTAATAGCAAACAGAGCACAAAATGCTGATATATTTAAATAGAACAAGTAAAAAGTTAAACATTTTACTTTTTAAAGGAATACTGAAAAACTGAAAATTATAAGAAACTCATTTACAAAAATTTATTTACAGCTTTATGTATTCTCCAGAAAAATTTATGCTTGCTTTTTTTGAATTAGTTACTTTTCATAAACCTATTATATATATTTAACATTTTTTAAACACAAAATAGTTTTCATTCTTACCTAATCGTTATATGATGTAAAATATGTTTCCCACAGCCTAAATATAATTCTTCTAAATTCAATTTCATAAGACAATCTAAAGAAAAGAAAAAGTTGAATTTTTATGGGGATATTAAAAACATGAAAATAGTAAGAGATATTTTGAAATGTGTTAATGTTGTCAGCCTTTTCTTATAACTCATAACGATTTTCATGAATTATTTATAAGCTATATAATTGTTGTTTGATATCGTATTTTCCATAAATTGTACATAAGTTGGTTAATTTATTTTGGTATTTTTCAAAACCTTCACATTGTTGATAAATGTTATAAATTAAATTCTAAATTTTCAGCATCATTTCTCGAGGCGACATCATTCCTTGAAAGACAGTCGAAAGGCTGCAAAACGGCACAACCAAAGATTTAATTCTGAAACATGAGCTTTCTGTAATAAATTTTTTATAAAAATACATAATATAAAAGTAGTAAAAAATTTAAATTAATTTATTATGTCATTATTTATTCATAATTCAAAATAATTTCTTTTTCAAATTATACATTACCCATATTAAGCTTAATAGGAGTCATTTATAATTGAAAAGGAATTTTTTATTGCATAAAAATATAAATTTTAGAAAATATTTGAAATTTCATACTTTTTCTATTATCAGTTAATAGTAATTATGATCGATATCATAATTTAAATACATGATATTTTTTATCCTCCCACACTTGCTATAAAAATTCTTTAAACTAAATTATTAACATCTTCAACATTATACCTAAGCATTATCATTATTTGAAAGACGTTAAAATTTTATAATGCCACATAATATCAAATTTAATAGGGGTAAATAACACAAGTGGGAACAATAAGAAAAATTTGACTTTTTATAAGAAAATTCAAAATCTAATACCTCAAAACCTAAAAATCATTTATATATAATTATATATGAATAAATACTGAAATTATATAATCTTATATATAATTTCAGTATTCATTCATTTTTCATATTTTTTTTATTAAATTTACTAGGAATCATACAAATTGAAAAGAAAAAATCATGATAAATGCGATATTTAAAACTGAAATAATTAACATTTAATGTTTTCGCCTTTTCAATTAATCGTATATCTTTTTAATATATAATAGAAATATTATATTATATAATATCATTATTTTTAATATTATATAATAACAATATTTCCTTTAATATTTTTAAATACAAACAAATTTCTCCTCCTATGTAAATTATTAAATTCTGTAAAATTAATTTCATAATTATTTAACAATATAACTTGAAGCACTGCTATTATTAGGATAACGACTAAATTGGAAATTTTAAATTTCAATTTCAGTTTCCTATTTTTCAATTCCAGCATATATTTTATTCAAATATAACTAAATATGTGTTTAAATTATTTTCTATGTACTCTATGTGATAAAACAATCATATTATACTATGCTTATAATTATCTATTAATATTTCATGAATTAATAAAATATTTCTCTGTTAGGAAAGTACAACATCGACACTGCCAAATGGTATGAAGCCAAAACAGACTATTAACATGTATCGCCACAACAAGCATCGATATAGAGCGATTCTTGTAGACAAAATTTCCAGAGTCGTGTTTCCTCTCTCCTTCGTTATTCTGAACACTGCATACTGGACTGTTTACTTGGACAACAGCAGCATTGTTGAGCGGCCATGATCAAGAACTTACTATTTAACAACGTTCAAAGCATTTTCCTCTTAAAATTATAGGTTCATCTTAAGATAGAATCTATAATGGGTAATCTATTATGGATACATTCCGAGTTATTCATCATAAGATAAAATTTGAATTCACTTGAGACTGGGGAAAAAGAGTTGATTTTTATGGTGTGTCACAATACCACTCTTCCTCTGGAGCTTTTCGTATCAAAAGTTATCTATTGTACTTTTTCTTGGAATTATCTGCATATTTAACAATGATAAAGATGGTACTTACGCATTAGTTGATCGATTTTTACTTCGAAATAAAAAAATCATGCCAATTGTGTGATAGGGGGCCAATGGTAGAGAAATATATTCGTGCGTTCTCGAAAAAACAAACCTTACGTTTCTTCCCTATTTTGAAAATAATACGTGGTAGATTCTTAGTTTATAAATTGTATTTTGTGTCCTGTATTACCATTTTATTGTCAGTCCATGTTATAATTGTATGGATCCTCATACAAATGCACAGACAAAAAATAGAAAAAGTATGAGGTTTGAAAAATGATTAATGATTACTTTGATTCATACTTATGCTAATTTATGAGCTGTGTTCATGCACAGCAGGAGGTATTAATCTTGGTTTAATGTTTGTTAAGCTACTTTAATCAACTAATTAATGTCAAATTTACTTCAATCATTAAACTCTATTAAATTGTATTTCGCAATCATTTTATTGGTTGTCTATCGCACAATCAGCGGATGGCTTTTATTGTTTCGGTAAAATTCTACAAACTAATACGTTAGTACCACAATATGTATTTAATCCATATTTGGACTGAAATATAACACGTTAGTGGAAAGTTGTTCCAAACTTACTTTAGATGCTCTATTTTCAATTCTTCTGCTAAAGAAAAAAATCTTAGTAATTATTTCAACGTTATCAAAATAATGTTTCAAATCATAAGAAATTCATCATAACTTAATGCAGCTGCATCTTTATAAATGTACTCATGATGAAGTAGGATGGGAACAGGAAAACAAGCTGGTACATAAATGCCTGTGTTCCGAAAATTTGCAATGTGAAACTTTAGCTGAAAATGTACATTAAATTCTACCCCCAGAAATGTGTATAATTTGGAAAGTTCATTATATTCGTACGTTTATAATTACAAAATGAAAAGATGTCAATATTTATATTTATAAAATGTCAATATATTCACCTTAAAAATTCCATTGCAAGTATTAAGGTTTATTTCTTTTCTAGAAATGCCCATGAATACACTTAAATAAATCATATTACTTAAAAAAAATATATATGATCTATTTTAAATAGGAGATATTGCCACAGTAAAACTTTCTTTAGAAAACTTGCATAAAATCATTTAATTAAAAAAATCCATTATTTTTACGTGAACTTTTTGTAAACTTTTTGAACTTTCAGACTCGCTTTGTAAAAAGGTTTAAAACAGTTTTCATGTAGATTTTTAGGTCTTGTGTGAAGCTACGACTGCTGACATGCTGTCAAGTTTGATAATTTTTGATATTTTATAGAGATTCTCGACGATGTTGTATCCATGCGAGGTACATCTTTAGAATCCAAATACCCAAATGGAATCGACGAAACGAAAATTGTGGGTAACTGGTTGTTACAGTCATATATAGGATAATAAGCACCTTTCACAATTTTAGCCACATGGTTAGCATTTCGCCATTATAAAAGAAAAATTAAAATGTATCAAATTTTCTGTTTGTTGTCTTCTATTTTTAAAAAACTTGTACTCATAACTGAATGAATCAAACAAAAAACCGCAAGAGAATATTTTACTGTCAAATGTCACCTTTCCAATGAGCATAAATTTGAAATTGTTTGATAGATACCTCACGAGATAGCGATCACTACAGACGTCTACTTAAAAAATAATGGATAACTTTTTCCTCTACCTAATATTTAAATTTTACTTATAAATATAACTATAAGAAGAAGTATAGTACTGCGTTTTGGAAGAGCACAATATGTATTAAATTATTTCCATACCTTATGATAATATGATCATTATTTTTATATAAATTTAGATAACATACGTTTTTCTTTAAGAATTGCAACTATCAAATAAATATTTTGGATAAAATCCTTTTATTTTAAATAAAAATATTATTTTCTATTAAAATAATTGAAATATTAAATAAATGTTAACTCTTAAATTTTAAAAATACTGTAGATGACAAAAACGATCCATTAATAGTTTAATTCCAAGTAAATTGAGGACAGTTTTATTTGTTAACATTTCATGTGGATATGAATGATCAAAAGCAAGTTATGTGTTCCCTATACACAGCACAAAAAAATGTCTTTCAGTGAATGTAAAATTTAGAGTAATATTTGTATCAGAATTCAGTGGCTTTCTGAGAAGAAAATGCAGTTATTAGCAGAATTACAATTATTATGAATTTTACATATTAATTTAACCACAGTTTTGTTTGATGCATTTAAATAATAAATTATGTCTATAAATTATAATAATTCTAGTTTAAGGAAAGTTTATTTAACAAAACAAAGAGTTCTAAATTGTAATTTTGTATTTGGCCTGAGAGAGAGAGAGAGGTAACACTAAAAATATTAAGATTTTACACGTGTGGGAAAAAATGAATATTATCTGAGACAAATTTTGTGAAAGACTGTACATTTTAATTCAATAAAGTAATTTCTAGTGCTGACGAAATACACAGTTTCTTCAATTAAAAGAAATATAAACAGGAAAAAATATTTTAACACTTTACTAAATTTTTACACTTGATTTCTTTTTGGATGTTATGCAAGCACTAGTATATTTTCCATAATCTCATATTTTTACCAAATTTTGTGGCTAAAAAAGTTAATTCATTAATAATTTAGTAAAAACAATTAAATCATATATTATTCAGCAAGTTAAATCTTATTGAATAAGATTAAAGTGCTTAGGCAAACAAGAACTTTTTTCATAAATATAAACTTTTTTATGCTCAGTAAGCATAATTTAGAACCAAGTAATTTCTGATAAATTAAAAAATAAAAGCTTAATTAGTTAGAAAAGCATTCATAATAGTATCGTTATTTTCTCCCTATTATTTTGGTATAAATTTCAAAATTTATTTTTACTAGATGTTAAATGTATGGAATCTCTTTTTATTCTAAGAAACTGAATTATGGTAATTTAATTTAATATTTTTAATAATTTCCATTCTTTTCTCTCTCCCATGATGACTATTCATCACTTTCATTAGTATCGGAAACTATGTCCAAGACAATTTGCTGAAAATATAACTGACAAATACCGTAACACTTATTTTAACTCTTTCATAAAAAAACAAAAATTAAGGGTCCTGTTAAATTCTGTCATCTCCATAATTTTTAGAAGAAAAGAAACATCAACGTTAATTTAGTGACAAATTTCAAATAATTGTGTCATGTAAGGTGACCTTGCATATTAGTCACAAAATCATGTGCTATTTTTTTATATAACATATCACTTATGATAACTTCATTAATATAAACAATGACCGGAAAGGAACTTTAATGCAAAAAAGGAAAATATGATGATGTTAATGAATGTTCCTATGTTTATTCACTGTTGGAAGTCGATAAATATGCCACGTCACATTACTTCCTAAATAATATTGGATACTAACGAATTACCGCATTGACCATTTTCGCCAAAACATATTGTCAAATACCGGAATATTTTTATCATTTTTTTTTCAAAATGAGAGGGGAAAAATACTCGTTTTCATTTTCATTTAAATGAATAGATAAAAATTTGATTTTTGATTCTGATCAGGAATGATTTTCTGCATCCGAATGATTACAATAATTGTTTTCGAATTTAAAACATGTTCTAAAAAAGAACTTTAAAATGTCTTTGCCATCGAAAGTAACGATGAATGGAAATTTTTTCCCTTTGATTTCTCCCATTCTAATTTTGTTGCATGAATGAGTTGAAACAATTGAATTGATGTAACATATGAAGCATACGTTTCATAAAACAATTGTATCTGAACATAATGCATTTGCACAAATTTTTGGTTTTCAAGTAAAAAAATTAATGTTGCCAGATCACCAGTATAAATGCATGTCATTTGTCCGAAGCCATTCAAGGATAGTCAAAAGACTTTATCAATGGCTTGAACATATTTGAATTAGCCTGCATTAGGCGTTCAAGGATCAATCAGTTTTTTTCCAATTATTCCAGAAGAACTCTTGGATTTCAAATCAAATGATCCGATGCTAACGAATTGTTCTTCAGAAGAAGCTGTGATGTGTCTTAAACTGTTCCCATAGGATTAAACGGCTTGTGTTTACGAGAATATGGTTCAAATCTATTTCAAATCGTTCGGGAAATATGGCTATGGTGTCTGCCTATCAATAGATATTCCCCCTTTCATCAGTACATATTTGAATCAAATGAACTGAACCTGTCGTTTTATCACCCAAATTGAATAGCATTTGTTCGAAACAGATAGGCCATGGTTATGTGACTTGTGTCAACGTTCAGGTAAATGAACCACCATGTGCAGCTAAAAACAGAAGAAAGGGAAATAAATATTAAACCATATCTACTGAAACAATTAGTTCATGATTAAAAAATATAAAACAAGAGCATATAAAATAAGTGAGTTGGAGTCGCTGTTGTAAATATATAGCAACATTTGGCAAGCAAGGGCATTATTTTGCAGTAAGTTCTTTCCTTGGAAATGGTCGATAGGGTAATATCCCTTTTTCGCAATTTAAAAAAAAACAGAATTTAAAAAGAAACAAAGTTTTTATTTTCTTAAGGAAAATAAATGTAAACAATTTTGCATCATATGTTGTCTTCATAATCTGATCTTTGATTTGATTTAAATTGACTTTCTAAACGCTGATCAAAATCCTATAAATGTAATTAAAGTTGTCCCATACAATTTAACTCATGGTTCTTGATATCTTTGACGATATTTTTAGTTTTTCCACGGGCGCAGTAGATTCCTAATTTTATTTTTTAAGAGTATTTAAGTTTTTCAAACAGTAAGAAAGTTGTAATGTTAAATGTATCATTTTTAAAATGATAAATGCATCTACGTTTCTTTCGGAAATTATGAGGTTCTTGAATATAAAATAATGTAGTGTTGAATGGTATCAAGCTGTGAATCATTGTAGTTACAACATCAGTATTATCAAGTGAATATTTTTGAAGCAACATTTTAATGGGACCAGGAATATGGAGAGGCTTTTGTAGTTTGGTGAGTGGCTTACGTAAACCGAATAGGCACTCTAGAAAGCTTATTATATCTTGATGTAAAAGTAATTTACAGGATATTTAATGTCAACTGTAATTGGAAATAATATATCATGTATATTGAATAAAATATTACTATATTATATAACGTTAATTCATATTGTTATAAATACAATTAAAATTCTATGCACGTAATAGAGAATAGTTTGTTTTAACAAATAATGTTTTGAAGTATATAGTAGAAAGTTTAGCCATGAGCAGAAGATAAGATTTATGGAAAGCTGTATTTTCATATTTAAATTGTTTTCACAAGCGCACAAAATATGATCGTTGGGAACTGAATATGATATAACAGAAGATATAGTTTGGTAAATAATGTATAGCAGAGGCATGTTATCGATACAAGCTCTAATTCAAAAATGGAGGCATGTGGTCGATCATTTAAGTTATGAATTTAATTTAAAAACAGAAATAATTTTAAATGTTTCTATAATTAAGAGCAGAAACATTATTCAGTTATAAAACAAAAAAAAATGTTTTTTTCTAAAAATGATTTATCCTACATCACACTTACGTATAGCCTTTACAGCTTTAACTATCAAATGTGATAGTTCTATTTTTCCAAAATACAAGTAATTTTAGAATTTGCCACCTCTTAATCATATTTATTTTATTTATCTTTAAATATAAACGAGGTATTTTTACAAAATACTCACGTCAATTAATGAGAATATTTTGAATTTTATGCTTAATTAAATGTGCAAGTAATACTAAAATGTAAGGTAAGAAATATTTCATGTGTAACATAAAAATGGTAATAACTACTTGATAGATACGTTACTGTAGACTGTAGTAACATGTAGTTTTTCACACAACTTAGAAATTCCTATACAGGCATTCTTTTCCCCCAACAGCATACAGAAACTTAGACATTCCTATATACAATATATGATAAAAAATTACAGATCTACTCTTATAAAGAACTCATAAGATTATATAACTAATTTCTTCATTAATTCATTACTTTAAAATGTATCTCATACATCATTAAACAAAAACATAATTATTACAATTAACATTTCTTATTGTCTAAAAGTATCAGTTCTAACAGTTCAAAATCATTAATTCCAATAATTCAAAATCATATCGAAGCATTCTTAGACGTGATTCTGAACTATCGGAAAGGTAATTAAACAATTATAATAAATATAGAAGAATAAAGAAAGATTATTTTAATATTTATCCTTTTCTCTGGTTCTGGAGATAATGTCGTCAAATGGTATTACTAACTTCATCATCAAAAACCACTAACAGAAAACTTCCACCATCACATTTATAAATCTCTGACATTTTTCAAATATTTCATGATTTATTTATGCCTCTAAAGTAAAAGTTCTTACTAATTGTTTTCTTCATTCCACGAAAAATTCTTGTTCCAGGAGATTTGGACCCACAAAATGGAACAGAATTGGAATTTATTCAAACAGTCATTGTTAATCCTTATAAAATACCTGTTTTTTTTTCACAGCAAATGTGCTTTGTTGACAATTAAGGCAGTAGTAATTTATTCCAATAACATTATACATGTTAAATTAAAAGTTATGTAAAAGTATCTACAATACTAATTTAATTACAATACTAATAATAGGAAAAACATAAAATGTTTGTAAGCCATTTCTGACAGAAATGAACGATGGTCGGTGCTGCTTGAAGTTCATTGTATATTTGTCAAAACTTTTATTTTATATGTATAAATGACCATTTTCTTAAGATCACTCATTCTTACTGCTATAAAAGCAATGTCATGTTCATTCCATTTTGGACTTAGTAGTGTTCTGATAGATATATATAAATTTAAAATCATATGAAAATTTTGAATATTTCTTGTTAAATACTTATAGAATAAATAATATTAAGTAGAATGATATTAGTCACCTGCATTTGCTCAGACAATATAATTTATTGTGTGTAAAGAATAAAAATATTTATATTATACGATAATTCTCAACATCAGTTTACATGGAAACAACATTTTGGTGATAGTTTGCATAAAATTCTTATATATGACTGCAGTATTTATAATTTTTCATTGTATAGCCTTGTATAGCTGTCATATAATCTTTGTTACGTCTTTTCATTAGCTATTCAAAAAATGTTGCTAAGTTTGCATAATTGTACGTCTTAAAAATTTTATAAAGAAGACGAGAAACCCTTAAATAACCTATATGCCAGAAAATAATAAAATAATATAAATTAAAGAAATTTTTAGGCAAAAGGAAAGTTAGTGAACTAAAACTAAGATATTAGATAAACTCAGATTATTAAGGATATTTCAAAACAAAGAACACAAATGCCATAAACACCTAAATAAATTAATTAATACCAACTAGTAAAGAATTAAAAATAAAAGTTAGAAGATATTAGGATTGTTAAGCAAAAAAGGTATGAGAAAATAAAATTCTAGTTATTGCAAAGTAGAATAAATGTTAACAAAATTTAAAATATTTATATTTTCTAATACTCTATGAGATAAATTGAATTTAAATGCTTTCCTTGGAATAAGTTGTAGCACACTGAAAAAATCGTCAATCAATCCAAGATAGCTAAAAGTTTTGGTTATTAGGATTATGCGAAAAGCTACCAAAAATTTACCAAACTCAAAGTCGTATTAAAGAGATTATGTGACAGCTCTATCTCTAGTTTGATAGCGTGTCTTTATATTTTAAGCCAATAAATTATGTTGTGGATGTACTAAAAAAGGTATTGATTACTCTTTCATTTTCTCATGTGATTATTTTTATTATTCATTGTTGTTAAATAAGCTTCGCCAGTGACATTTTGTAATATATTCACTGTAAACAGAAACTGTGTTTAAATAATAAATTCTTTATATTATTTTAGTTTCTTCTTTTCTTATTTGTTGAACTAAAACAATTCAAATTTACTGATCAAGCACTATAAGAGATATACCTACTTCTTATACCTATTTCTTTTCATCGATTAAGCAACTTTCCATTCAAAAACTTTTTATAAATTACCTCTACCAGCAGGAAATATTTGAGCATATAATCATAGAATTATCAATAGGATTATCTAAATACTTTAGAAATAAAGGGTTTAGGATAGAATTATTTCTATGTTTACTCTATTCACAAAGCAAAATTGCATTAATACAAACATTACAATTACGTACGTAGAGGTGGGACATGGACAGCCGAAGTTTATAAAGTCCTGGCTCTCACTGATGAGTCTCGTATCCATCCCTGAAGAGCAGTAGAGGGCACCCATTGAAAGTTGAGAGAAAGGAGCTACCATTTCTCCTTCTGGCACCAACAACATCCCAGAAAGGAGACAAGATTGGAATAATCAGGAAGTCTTGCACCTGTCTAGAGGAAGTGTTTTGGTTTTAGTGGTAGACATCTTTTACAAATCAGATAATGTGGTGTTGATTCAGTGCTTTGAATAGAAGGACGTAAAAGTGAGGCATAATAAGTTCCTAACGAAACTGAAGTATTGTTAGGATTAGCTGACAAAGGCAGTAGAAGAACGCTGAGTTAAGATGGTGTATGCACTATCTGGATTGACGTGCTAATTTATATTTTTTCCTTTCAGATGATTATTTACATTCTGTCAGGTTACTCAGACCTTATCCTTACCAGATCACGGCCGAGAGAATAAAATATTTGTATCATTTTCTTATCTTTTTAGCTTTTCTTTTCTTGTTTCATTTCAATAGGGTCTCGTATCTCATTCGTGATAGATGCTAACTTTTTGAGATACTTTGTGATCTCTGGAAAAAAATTGTTATTTTCCACTACAGTTTCAAAGTCTAGTGCAACATCATCTAGAGTTCTTAATTATCTGTCAAATCGTAGAAATGCAATTGTATAAGCCAGTGGTATCCCGTACATAAGTATTCATGGCAAAACGAACCATTGGTAATATGGAATTTCAATTAGCATGGCCATCTTTAACATGGATTGCGAGATGAAGTTTTAGATCTCTATTCTTACGTTCTGCACAGTTTTGATTATGGAAAACAGACTAGGCTGAAATTTTGACTAATGTTGAGGGTATAATATACTTGCTAAAAACCAGCACTAATGAATTGTTTCCCATTTTTGCTAAAGCTTTGGTGTGGTTACCAATTCTCATAAAGATTTCTTCAATCAAGAAAATAACACATTCCCTTGCAATTTCTTGAACAAGTGGAAACAATTTTACTCATCAAGTAGCACAATTTTCAATGATTTATTTTTAATTGTATATCAATTTTAGTTCGTAAAAATGGTCCAAAAAGATTCATGGAGATAATATCAAATCTCTGAGAGTAGAGAGGATTTTGAAGCAAACTTGCTGTTTTCTAATTAGTAGCTTTGTTACGGTTTCCTTCAAGACAGTTCTTTAAGTAGTCACTAACATACTATTTTATTCCAATCTAATAGATAATTCGACAATTCTTTGAAATGTACCTTCATCTTCATTATGGTAGTTATTAGACCATCATGGTGATTTTTCATGATGGATTCACTTTCTAAAAAAAGAGTAACCAGATGAGCTTCTTCAGATTCTGTATCTGATAAACATTGGTAATGAATTTCTTGATTCATCAAAAATTCTTGTTCCATCCATTTGGCATAGTTTTAAGTTCTTTTGGTCCAACCTTTAAATTATTTTTCACAAATTTTCAATTTTGAGTTGGGATTCTTCCATCTATTTAGAACTTCTGACAGGCATGTCAGCTGTGGCTATATTTAAAACATTACAAGAAGGCTCTTGTTCATTACGCACAGGGTGAATGAGAAAGTCAGCAACATTTGCTTTTCCAGGTATACACAAAACTTTCAGATTGTAATCTTGAGCTTCAAATGCCCATCGAGCAAGTTAACTGGTTGGAGACCTCTAATAGTTGTCATTTTAATGGTTTGTTGTTGGAGGGCACATTGATTTCTTATCCTTCCAAAAAGCCACGGAATTCCTTTAGAGTCTATGAAACAGTTAAAGATTCTTTTTTTATCGTTGAATAGTAGCATTCTGGTGTCGAAAACAATCTTCAGGCATATTCAGCAGAGTATTCTTCTGTTCCATTTCCAATACAGCTGCAAGTGTAATGTTATTAGCGTATGTATTAATGATGTAAGGTTTTCTTCCATCAGCTTGCTTCAATATGGGAGGTGTTGTAAGAGTTGTAAGCAAATGCTTTCTCTTCTTAAATTCCCAATACCATACGAATTTTTCTTTGTAAAAAGAGGTCGAGAAGCGGCAGCAAGTATCTGTATAAATCTTTCAGACCATAAATATGTTTACAGAAATTATTATACTTCTGTAACTGTTTTTGGAGTTGGTATTCTCTGAATAGAGAAAACTTTTCTCGATCAAATTTGATACCATTCAGGGTGATCCAAAATCCCAAATATTTAATACGAGAGCAAGTGAATATGACATTTTCTCTGTTGCCTAGCAGTTTAATAAATACCAATCTCTCAAAAACAGTTGCAGATCTGAGAGATATAGTTCAATAGTTTCTGGCAGAATGTATATATAATGAAAAAAGCTACAAAATGTTAGCAAATAATGAAGACCATTTTAATAACGATCTATTAACCTCTGGAATGTAGTTATTTTAAGTTCTAATGAAATTTGTAGATATAAGAGTGTTTCAAAAGGACATACAAATTTTGTTTAGTCCTGAGAAGAAGTATGCAATTTCACTTAATGATAACCTGATCTAAGATCGATTATTGACATGGAAAAAACAATATATTTGTTCTTTAATGTTCTAAATTCCTTAAAAATTATTGGGAAACGAAAATTCCCTACTTTGATTTTGAATTCACTTTGCTTATTGTTTGGTCTTTATTATTTTAAAACAGTTTAACTACTTTATTAAAAATTTATTAAATACCAGGTGTAATTATGAATTTAGGTTTGAAATATCTGATGAATGCTGCAAAATATCTAAGAAACAGGACAGGAATTCAAACCTGAATGTGTAGCACAAACATCCCACACAAGTTATTGTGTGGAGTGTGTTTTTTGTATATGGTCCAGGTAGTCTGTACATTGTTGAAGAATCTTTAAAGCAAGACCAATACTCAAATATTCTGGATACTTCTCTCATACCCAAAATAAATTATTGGTATTGAACTGCTGATTACATTTTCAAGCGTGACAAAGCACCCTATCACACTTGTAAAAAGTTACAACATTTTTGCAACAAAAAAAGTTTCTAGTATTTCTATGGCCAACGCAAATATAAACATCATAGAAAATTTCAGAAATTTATTTTAAAATATTTCCTTTAATAATCTTTAGTTACTCTTCAGGAAGAAGTAAAGTATATTTTAATCACTGTATCGAGACTAGTTTAATTTTGTGAGTTTATCTTAATAACAAAAAGTCAAATAATCACAAATAGTTACATTAAAATTTTATGTTTTTTACCAATTTTTACAATTTTACGACACTTATCGATTTTAGTGTTAAGACGAGGTAACAAGAAATTGTCACAAACACTCCTATCATCTAACTGTGGTTTTATGATTTATTTTACGATATAATTCCGAACCCTCAACAGTTGTTCATTCCTGACACCATCAATACATAAATCAAATGGCAATGAAGAATGCAAGACATGACCCAGCAAATTTCTTAATAAAAAAATAAAACCATTTCGGATTAAAATGCATCTTTAATCTGAAATGGTTTAGTATGGTTAGTTAAATTGCATTTACTAGCATAGTATGACTGATAGAATGTAATCGCCTTTGATAGAAACGCCTCTTTTCTGCATGAAAGAAATCACAGCCTTCTAATTCTGCTTGTAATTCCTAAATATTAAAATCAATCACGATAAAAAACTTTTGTTTCAAGCAACAGAACTATGATTAGATAAAAAAAAAATGGTAAAATAGACAAAAAAATGACAGAACCCTGTTGTATGTAATGCAATTGTTTAATATGAATCTATTAACAATTTTAAAATGTTTCAAATAGAAAACTTTGGGAATGTTTTAATCTTAATTTATTCATTCAAAGAATGATTTCAATATTTTTAAGAGTCATTATAATTTTGAGATATTTTAATGTTCTTGAGTTACAAACTTTTTTTTAAGTTTGGTAAGTTTTGTTTTTCCTGAGTTAAAAACTCTTGAAATATTATTTTCTCTCACTGAATATAACTATTTTAATTTAAGAAACCTCTTTCAAAACTTAAAAAAAATCACTTCAAGTACTGGAAAAAATAAAATTTGTAAAAATTATTTATGAAGTAACATCATTTTAATATCATTAAAATAATTTTATTGTTTCGGTATATAGCAGCGATGGCCAAGACGTCAACCGCGAAGACATTTGAGTTAGTCCACGCTGCCATCCCGATAGTGATCTTGGATATTAACAACTTAATTTATGATTTCTGTCATAGAATTAATGAATTATTTAAAATAAAAATTTTCTACTGTTTTTGCTTTAAAACCTAAAACAGACTGTGCAAAGTAAGGCACTGATTTTTTCGTTTTACAGTGGAATTAAATCAAAATTTGACAAAGTGGGATGCTTAGATTATATGTAGTAGCCGGCGCATGATAGCGACGCGCCTAGTCGTCAAGTCTACCCGTCACTTCTGACCGTTTGGTTTCACTTCTTAGTTAATCGTCTTACGTGGCAAGTCGCTCGCTTCCTACCGCACTGATACGAATTTGTTTCAAAACTGTTGATACGAAACTGCTGAATTTGTTTTTCAACAACCCGTCCAACATGACTCAGCCAGGCACCAGTGCCAAGATAAGTAAAACATACCATTATCACAATGAGTGGGAAGAGGATTTTTTTTTTGTTATGGTGAAGGAGAAATGTGTTTGTCTCATATGTAACTCAAGTGTGGAAATACCAAAAAAACCAAACATCGAAAGACATTTTAAAACCATGCACTTAAAATACGCTACAGATCTTCCAATCGGCAATGAACTTTGAAAAGTTAAAGTGCATGAATTAAATTTGAATTTACATTTACAACAATCGGTATTTACGAAACCAGGCACCAATGCTAAAGCAGTAACATTGGCGTTGTTTAAAATTACAGAAGTTTTGATAAAGCGAAAAAAAACATTCGAAGATGGAAAATTGATAAAAGAAGCTTTCATTAAAGCGGGAGTAGTGCTTTTCCACGATTTTAAAAACAAATCTGAAATAATATCGTCAATAAATAATATTTCTTTGTCACGTAACACTGTGATGCGACGGACTGAAGCTATGAATAAACAAACGTTAGCAAATAAAGACTTTTATAACTTTACCTATTCAGGATAACTTTACCTATAAAACTTAAAAATATAATAATTTTCTGGTTTTTAAATCGGTGTTTCAAAGATATTGAGCAGTAAGCCTTAATTGCAAAACAACACACTATAATATTTTAATACAGGAATGAACTGAACAAAACCAATTGTTTAATTTTGTCTACCATTACGGGAAATGATTCTGTTCAGAATAGAATTCAAGACTAAAAGTAAATTAATTCATTGTATATTTGAGAAAAAGAACTCGTCGTAAAAATTATACAAAAATTTGTATAATTTGCTGCTTTGTTCTCTGACGAAAATAATATTTTAAATCTAAAAAAAAACGATTTATATATTCAAACTTAATGTAATATCAATCCCTACAATGGATTACGTTTAAACTTTCGTGAAAGTCTGTTTCATATGAAAGGCTGAAAAGATTAATGCCACCATTAAAATGGGTTTTTTTGCAAAGCATGTGACTAATACGTTCAGTAAACAGAAATTAATTTTTCAATGAATACTTTGCAAGATATAAATGTTGAGAAATCAAATAATTTCTCAACATTTATTTCTCGTGAAGTCTCACAAAATACAGTGGTGGAAATAGTTATAATATATTGATTATGTGGACTGATTTGCGCCTTAAGTTTATTTTATTGAAACAATTGTATTATTATTATTGACAGAAGTAGCAGGCTGTATGACATAAAAATGATTGTTTGGGGAAAAAAAGAGCTTTATTGAGTATTTCTGTATAGAAGGGAAAAAATTGGAACACATATGAAAACAAATACAAAAAGGTTTTTCTTTAAAAGAAAATCGATTTTAGTAATTAATGAGTATATTTTCTTCCGATGACAAAAAAACGTTGAACATCGAAATTGAGTAATTGACTCGTTGAAGCATCAAGTCAATTACACAATTTATAAGGGACTTAGGTGTTCTGTCCTATTTTTCCAGAAGAGATCATTTCAGTTCTTGAGTAGTTTGTGAGGACGGTAGGTGTAAAACAATTTCTCTGTTTATAATATCCAAAATAATCTTTCTTGAGTTCTTGTCCGGAGAACATGCCGGCCATTCCATTGAAATGATCTTTTCCTCCAGAAGGAAGTTATTCACCAAGTTAGCATGATATGGCTTTTGTTAATCATTAACATGTCATCTCTAATTGCTGGAGTGTAAACGACTGCATTAGGTCTGAGGATTTCATCGCTATATCGGCCATCTTTCAAAGTATCAGTTCGAATTTTCCTCGGATCCCAATTTTTCCTTGAATGTATGTGTTCATTCGAAGCTATTATCTACGAACTATTTGCTTCCCTCTCTTCCTTTCTGTATATTTGTATTACAATTATTTCTTTAAATTTAAGTTTTCCAAGTCAACTTTTGTTTCTAATCATTGATGAATTTTTTTTTGGTTTTGGCAAAACTGTTTAGAATGATAATACAACGATTATTACGCTCCTTCCTAGATAATTATAAAATCGTTTAGAAATAAAAGGTACTGAAATGAAATTAAACAAACCTTCTAGAGAAGTCCTTTCTTAAAAGCACTATTTAAAGTTTTGAATGTAATATAATTATTATATCTCTGATTTGCTCGAATGTATATAAATTTAAATGATATTAATGTGCAATTAAACATTTTAATACTTACTTACTATTTATTGGCCTGCAGTGGTTTGCATAATTATTAAAGTGTATATAGATATGCAATGCCTTTTACGATTAAATGGAGTATTTTAATGGCTTCATTAAATTTGTATCAAATTTATTCCGCAAATTTTCATTACAAAAATGATGGAATTATGTGCACATGGAAATCATGATATTGCTAACTATTTTATAACTATTTTATCATGTCTCTCATACATTATAATTTGACATTTCTCTCATAAAATGTTAATTTATAAATATTTCTGTCTGTGAATAGATGAAAAATAAATTTGGAATCTTTTAACGTTTTAAAAAAGCATATAAACAGTATTTAAAAAATTCTCGGATTGAATAATTTTATCTATTGATGTTTTCTTCAAAAACGTTATTCATGTTTGAAATATTTTTCTCATTTGTCACTGATTAAATTTCTTGAAGTGGCAATTTGAAATATCAATTTTAATAAAAGAGTCAAATAAGGAATTAATATAAAGAATTTCGATAATAACTTCAAATTTTTTCAGCTTCATGTTAACAATATTTTTTTCTCTTATAATACGACTTTTGAAAATCAGGCTTTTCATTGTTAATTTGATATTAACTATCAAAAATTAGTTAATATGTTTCTAAATTATCATACCAATTAATATTCTTATTCTTGCTGTGGTATAAAGATACTGATTGAAAAAAATGTAAGCCAAGAAAAAATCTAGACATACAGAATCTAAAGACTAATTATTTGCAACCAACTTGCATATACACAAATAAACTTTCTTTAATTTAAATTCATTTAATATTGAATAATTTTGCTTTAAATTAAATTTTTTAACGAAACAATGGAAGATTAACTTTTAAAAGAATATAAAGATTTTAGAATTTCAAGGCATTGAAATGAATTAATTCAAGACAATTATTTTACTTTTAAGAGAAATGTGAAAGAACAAAAAAGCAAATATGCTAAGACACTAAACATCTGAAAATAATCGCTAATTTGACAATTATATATCTAGGGATTAATACATATTTTCATCATTGCAGATAATTCAAAAGTAAAAGAAGACATTATGCAGTTAAATTATATTGAATATAATAATAGGATTAAATAACATTTTTTGTTTGTTTTGCTTGTTAAAAATTTAAATGGTTAAAGATATTTAAAATTATAATACAAAAGCAATTTATAAAAGTCTGTTTTTAAATTCCGAACATGTAATTTTGTTTAGTGGAAGTACAATTGCCTTCATCTTTAATGAGCAACGTGCGTTGTCAATGGAAACAAAGAGGACTTTATAAAATGAAATTATTGTATTGTGTATTAAAAATACTACTTAAAAAAGGTTATAATTCTTTTTAAAGTTGTATGATACTTATTTTACAAATTCTTTTTCTTAAAATTCCATTGTACATTTAATATCACAAACATGCATTTGGCATATTTTAAAAAGAATAATGCTGTTATTTCCATTACTATCTAAGAACTCTGAAAGAGAAAAGATAGTTAAAAAAAATTATGACTGTTTTAAAATGGACTCATGATTTTCTTTTTAAATTCTTAGAGACTAGTACATAAAGTAGACATTATTAATGTGTACTTTTTTATTCCCTAGTACAGGGATTGGCAAACTACGGCCTGCGGGCCAATTCCGGTCCGCCGGAAGGTTCTATCCGGCACGCAGATAGAATTTTAATTTGCCGGTCAGAGGCAAATTTAAAGAAATATTCATATATTTTATATCCATCTCCTTTTTTACTTTGTTTATATATATATATATATATATTTATATATATATATATATATATATATATATATATTAAATATTATATAGTGCCATTCAGGCAGAATTGGGTATTTTTACCATGCCATTCAACGTAAATTGTGAAGCAGTGATTTCAGATTTGCAGCTTGAATTAATTGAGTTGCAATCTAAGAATCATCTCAAGCAATTGTTTTGAAATATACCAAAGTTAGAGTTTTACAAATCATTATTGAAAGTAAGTTTCCCAAATTTAATATATCATGCCTAGAAAATCAGTGCTATGTTTGCTTCATTTTATATATGTGAACAAGTGTTTTCAACTATGAACCTTAGAAAGAATTATTTCAGAAGTAGACTGACAGATGAGCATTTAGCCTCGTTCCTTAGAATCAGTACATCTCACTTCGAACCTCGATATAAGGAACTTTTAAAAATTAAATCGCAATTTCATTCATCTCATTAATATATTAAATTGTAATATTCGTATATTGTTTTTAAAATTTTAGAAAAAGTCATCCTGCCCCGCCAAACATTATTTTTTCGATTTTTGGTCCGCGTTCGAAAAAGTTTGCCCATCCCTGCCCTAGTAGTACTAAATTAGTAAAAACACGCATCCTCTGATTAACCTAATGTTCTAAAAATGATTTATTTTTATTTTCTAAGTGTATTGAATCCTGAAAATAACATTATTTGTATTTTCTAAAAGATTTTAATGCAAAAACATGTTGCATTATAAAATCTTAAAACTATAAAAAATATCTCTCTGTGCAAACTCAACTAATTTCATTATTGTACTTTATTTGCTTAGACTAATTATTATATTATTATGAATCAATAAAAAGCAACATTTTTCGAATTTAGTTTCTGAAATCATTTTCATTATTGTTATTGTTAATTTCATGTACATTATAAACAAATAAATTTTTTGCGATTTAAATAAAATAACAAGATTTTAAAAATGCAAAAGTGACATAATATTTTGACAGTAAAAAATTTCGAAAACTTGCTTTTTAATATGATTATAATACATACTTCAGTGCTTTTCTATATGCTTTGCTCTCATACTTTGCAATATACTTACTTTTTTACTCTATTTACAATCAAGATAAACTGTTTGAGAAAAGTGTTCTCGTAATAAAAAAGGAAAAGGTTTTATACCCAGATGAGATGAAAATTCATCGCACTAACGAATTTATAACTGTAGGCTGGGGAATGCAAATACTAATAGTCGCATATTGTTTTCTAAGAGAAATACTGATTCTGGGAACTTTCCAAGTTGTCTGCGAATTTTTCTACTTCCTGAAATTAAGCACCCACTCTTCAGAACGATATTAGTCTTCTGGATCTTGGTATGATAAAATGAACCAACTTCCCTACAGCATTAAGATACGTTGAAACCAGCCTAGTTAAGTAATTCATTAATCTAGCTCAATCTACTAGTTTAGCTCAGTGAGTTTTAGAACCTTCACCTTTTAGAAAACAATTGAAATTAATTAGAGAAAATATAAAAAGTGAAAATTTAAATTAGATACAGGAAAATTTTATATAAGCAATAAAAATATTGAAATACGAACTTGTCCCTTATCATTATGGAGACAATTTGGATTTGACACGTGAAAAGATTCTACAGGATAAACCAAACATAAATTAATACTTTGATGAAAAAAGAAAGAAATAAAAATTTGAGAAATTAATGGAAATTTAAGAAGTAAGAAGACAACAAATCAGAGATTCTTCAAACATTTAAAATCACACGGGGGAGTATGTATATATGCTTAAATATATGCATGAGTATCCAATAATTTACATTTTCTCATTTTAAACTTATTTACTCATTCATACGTAATTGATCTCATACCAATAGCTAATTTTCTAATTTTCTTGTAATCTTCGAGTTTTCAAATTTATTGAAAAGTAAGAAAAATAATGGTAGAAATAATATTTCTGCATTTTCCAAAATTTTCTTCTATTCTGTGTTGCAAAAAGAAGCCTGAAGATAAGAGTGCGTGAAACAGATATAACTATATTTTATCCATAAATTATTTTTCATTATTGCAAGGGTCTAATTTAATAATTTAATTTTTTAAAAGAAAAAATAGTGGCAGTTGAACTGTGATTTTAAGCTACATCATTTGTTAAGCTACTAAAAATTGAAATACATCTTTTTAATTTAATTTCACAGAAAGTGTGAAATGTTTATTGGATACCATAGCTAATATATCAAGAAACCAAACACGAGTAATTAAACTACTGTTGTTATTAAATACTTTTTGTAAAGGGTAAATTTTGGTATAACTATTTAAGAATAAATCATTTCTTAATTCTTTTTTTACACAAAAAATTGATATTAATATTTTTGAATTTAACGCAGTAAAGTATTTGTGTTTGACTTTATAAGATTTTTTAGTTGGCAAAACAGTTACTAGTTTTGCTTTATTTAAAAGAAATAAAAATTAGAAAAATAAGAAATGTTTCAAATGTCAAATCAAGATGTTTTGACGTATTTTCTAAAAGTTATTACGGTTTTGGATTCCACTTTAATTTATTCTGCAATATATCATAACAAAAAGTAAATTTTTTTTTATACATTTTGTAATATAATACCTAAGAATATTTATCACTCGTGTGAATGTTAGACACTTAAGTATTTTATAATCATAACGAATCGCACGTATAAAAAATAACAAAATCATTTTTCAAAGTAAAAATAAGGAGTTTTTATGAAGGAATTGACATTTTATAAATGAAATGTAGTATTATTTAAAAATGAAGCTTTTATAAATGAATTATCTTTCTATCTTTATAGATTTTATTGTTTCTGCTTGTTTTAAATCAATTGTCTTTTTTTATCTCACGGAAATAAAGCAAGACAGAAATAAAATCTGGTTTTACTCCAGGTTTAATGTTTCTCCATTAACTATATAAGTGTATTTTTTCCTTTCTTTTACTTTCATTCAATAAAATAATGCTGTTTTTCATTTACACAACGTGATTTTTCTTGCGTTGAAAAGAAAATTTATATGCATTGTTGCAAGAAAAACTGTAATGATTTTATTTTCTTGATGCAGTACCATTAAATATTCTGTGTTAATTGAATATTCAACGTTTGACATCCTGTAGAAGACTGTTTAATGAATAAAGTTGCCCTAAGAAGTTTTAATAGCCAATCTAAATTCAAAATATACCATTCAAAAGCTTTTTCTAATTTATGATGGTTTATATTCACGTAACACTGTGGAGAAATCTCGAAAAATTCCCAAGCACTTACCCAGACCGACAGATATGCAAAATAGCAAAATCCATTGTTATTCAAAAATGAATAGTCTAGAAAAACTATAGTATAATTAATTTTAAAGCAATAAAAAAAAATCATGTTATAATATTTGTTTGGGGAAAAAGTAATCCATTATTTTTTCGGTAGACGTCTGTAGTGATCGATATCTCGTGAGGTATCTATCAAACAATTTCAGATTTATGCTAGTTGGAAAGGTGACATTTGACACTAAAATATCCTCTTGCAGATTTCTGTTTGATTAATTCAGTTACGAGTACAAGGTTTTAAAAATGGAAGACAACAAACAGAAAATTCGATACATTTTCGTTTTTCTCTTGTAACGGCGAAAAAAATAGCCGGGTGGCTAAAATTGTGAAAGGTGTTTATCGTTCTATATAAGACTGTAACAACCAGTTACGTACAATTTTTGTTTCGTCGATTCCGTTCGGGTATTTTTGATGTTAGAGATGTACCTCGCATGTGGATACAGCATTGTCGAAAATGTCTATAAAATATCAAAAATGATCGAAGTTAACCGCATGTCAGCAGTCGTAACGCGCAAGACCTAAAAATCTACATGAAAGCTGTTTTAAACCTTTTTACAAAGTGAATCCAAAAGAAGTTACATAAAGTTCACTTAAAAATAAGGGATTTCTTTTTACCCAACCTAATAAATTACTTAAAAGGAAAGTGAAAAGTTTAGCATTAGATGGTATTTTAAACCAAAACATAGGTTAACATTGTCGAGTTTTAATGACCAATAAGTCCTGAGCTACCAATAGGAAAGACAATAGATTCATTCAAAGAGTTTCCAGGAAACCTCCAGAACCTTTATTTACTGAATTATATTTTTCTGGTGTTAAAGTGGGATCACGTAATGGAATTAAAATTATATCAAGAGATCCAGATGAATTAAAACATATACTATGTTATATTTTGAAAAACTACTTACAGCATTTGTAGTTTAATTTAAACTGCAAATAACATTGACAAGAACTCTCTCTGAAGACTGACTCTCTCATGACTGATATTGAAGACCTTTTCAAATCTGCAAAACTTAATAAATAAAGATTTCTTTCTCTATGAATTTGTATATTTATTTAATAAATTATGGTTATTTTTTTATTTAAAAAGGTAATTAATTTTCGTACACAGCAAAAATTATGTATATGGCTTTCTCAATAGGCTGTCAAATGGAAGAACATTGGAGGTGAAAAAAATGCTTCCAAATTTCAAATCGGGTTTAAGACTTCACGATAATTTTAGTTAATTTTAGATGATTTATATGTAAATTTTTATTTCTTATTGAAAAACAGCTTTTTGAAAAAACTGTGTAATAAATGTATACCATAAGAAATGTTGAATATCATTGGTTTTTCCTAACCGTACTATTCCTTGAATGATAGGTACATTTTCTCCCTTATATAAGTGATTACCGTTAAAGTTACTCTATGATTCCAAATTATTCTATAAAATCTACTATTTCACAAAAAGACTAGTTATTTCATAAAGTAGCCAGACAAGTCAGTTAAAGTACATAAAATTACTGAACTTTACGCTTTAATGTGAATCTTCATGATATCAATCTCTTTATCTAAACAGATACAGTAATATAATGTACAGAATGCTACATCAAACCAAACAAATATTTCATGAAATAGATGCAGTTTGCACAAATATAATTAAAACACATTAACACATTTCAAAAGTATGTATACATACATACATGCATGTATGTATGTATGTAAGTATACATATATATTACTTTATACATAATGAATGAAATTAGTTTTATTTTCCAAATTGAGAAATATAATTGCAATAAGGGAGAAACAGCATCTCCCATTTTCCAATTTCATTTTGTGTTTCCAGGTTCGTATGCACAGATAGTATTTCACTGAGAAATTCGCACAATGATGTCATTTTATCTTGAAAGGAAATATTTAAAGAAATGTAAAAACAAAACTTCTCTTTCTCCGAAACATTGAAGTGATAACGGATGTTAAACTTCAAACACTGGGAGGGAAAAATATTTGGAGATACCGAAGAGTTACAGTTGAATGAGTTCATTCTACTTTTTTTCTGTTCATCTGGTGAAGAATAAAAAATGAAAATGTTGATTTGTTTCTTCAAAATCTTTATTTCAGGTTGGTGCTTTAAAAGTTTAGTGTAAATAAGCTGAATGAGAAAGGAAGAGATAAAAAATTTTTACCCTCAATGTCAGGTTTGATACGAAATCCTTCTTCTGATCAAGTGGTAGAGGGTTTTATACAGATCTAGGAGATATTCCTCTCGTGCACGAAGGGAGAGTGGGCATGTAAAATAAGACTTGATGTAAATTTGTTTCACTGGCTGGGCGCAAAGAGGAAAGTGCCATCTTTTGTTTCTTGAAATTATTTATTTTGTTTCCCGAAAATATTTATTAAAATACGTTTTATTAATGCACATCTTGTTTGGGTAAAAGACTATCTACAAAAATTATTTGGAATAAATAATAATTAATTATTTTCTCCAAAACAGTGAATATTTTCTTTGTATGCATATATAATCACTTTCATCTAATTTGATACATGAATATTCTAAATGCCTATTTTAATACTTACTCTAATTGAAAATAAATGCAAGATGTGGGCATGTCTTACCTTTTCCTTCATAATATACATTGCCACGAGTACATTATATAATATACTGGTATGTTTATGCTATAACTAGATATATAGGTGATATTCATATAAATATATAATGTATGTACGTATGTATGTGTGAGTTTGTGTGGATATTTATATCATGACTGTTCTATGCAAATATTTTACTTTATAATATATGAATTTTTTATGTTACAAGTATATTTTGATGTCATATGCATTAGATATATGTGTGATATTTTATAACTATATATTTTTCTTAGAATGAATATTCTTTCCTATTGAAGCATATATAAGTGTATACATAGCTGTATAAACAACTATTTAATTACTATTACAAAAGGTAGAAAAATCTTAATTTGACTTACAAACTTTAATTTGCATGAACAAGATGCTGAATAGAAAAGCATACACATTTTTAGAAAAATATAATTTCTTACATATAATTACATGAAATTTTTTTTATGAATTACAAATGGAAAATTTTTATAAATAACATTTCTTGCATTTAATGTATATGGCACATGTTCTGAAATTATGATATAATATGAAATAATTTTCAAGAAACTCTTAAGATCATTTAAAAAAATTATTTTCATTCACATATCGATTGTTATTCTAAATATTGAAATTTTTAATCAAATATTCAACATTAATTTGTGTTCAGTAAAGACAGTCAAATCATAAAGATATGTAAACATGTGTAATCTTTCTTTTTATTTTTGGATAACATATTAGTCGCATTACTTTTTTTTATCTTCTTCGAAATAGTTGGTTGGCACTGTTTCAAAATGGCGTAGGAATAAATAGTTTTCATGTTCCTGAAAAGAATTATTTTGTTCTCTTTGTGGATCGCCATAGAAAAGTAAGAAAAACCATTTTGCGTTTTTGTCTGGAAATAGTATTTGCTGTTTTCTTGAACCATCAATATTTTTGTCACGAAAACAGAGGAAAAATAAATAAGAAACATTTGTTTTGTATTTGCTATCTAAACGTTTTTATCAATACTCAAGAATTGAGTAGATTTTATACTTTCAGTTTCTCACAGCGAGGTTTGGAAATATTGAAAGGAATTCGATGCATTGTATCTGTAAGCGAGGATTAAAATCTAGTATTACTTAGGTTTGATTTTGTTTGCTGCTGCACTGACATTTTTATTCATGTGGGCTAATTAGACCTATGGTCTAAAGTGAATTTAAAAGGGCCCAAGATGGGGTTCGAACTCTCGAACTGTTGAAACGGAAGCTAGAGTTCTAACCAATCGGCTACCAGCTTGACCATGTATTTAAAATTAGAAAATAGAAATGAAGACTACAAATAAATGAAAAAAAAAACTAAACTAACTGTATGGAAATCTGTTATAATACACGTTGTCCACATCATTCAAAAAAATAATTACGCCTATGAAAATGTAGCTCTGTTTATGTATTACGGACCGATTCTGACCATTTACTATTGAATTCATGTTAAAATAAGGAAAAAAGAATCTGAGGAAAATGTGTATCATTATAACCTTAATTTAAATAATCATAACGATAATCAGAATAATTTTAATCTAGAAAATTAATAATATTAGAATTAATAAAACATTACAATGGGTTATAAGATTACATGTGGGAAAATCGGGTGTATCATAAAAACAGATTAAAGTAAATGAATGATTTTCATGTGTAAAATATATAAAACTGATGATGTTGGGAATATGGTTACGGAGATAATGGTGTAATTTTGAGTTCAATAATACATTTCACCATCTTAAGCTTGCTATGACGCGAAAATGAAGGATTGATAAGAGTTAAGGCATTTGTTCATAAATGAAGAATAAAATCGGCTACAAATATCATTTTTTTCAATCACATTGTAATTGAAAAAAAAGAAAACCAATTAGATGATTTGAAAATGTTACAAAAACTTAAATTATTGAAAATTATAGAGCTATTTGGCTAGTTAAGTCTAGTGAACTGTGGCAGATTGGGAAAGTGTTGTCCTCAAGCATGACATGGTTAAAATGAACATAGTGTCTTCAAAAAAGATTTATTAAAGGTAGCAAAAGCACAACTTCCATTTCATTGTGTTCAACATTCTATTTAACCTTCTATTATCAATAATTGAATAATTTAAGATTTAATGTAATGTATATATTTGTTTCATTTATTATAATTACATTATTAGGATTAGAAATAAGTAAAATATGTACATGTATGGAACAAATAAACTGTAGAATGTTGAAATGCTCATCAACTAGGATTTTATAAATAATAAATATGTTACTATTTTAAACTCACAAAATTAATATCATAAATCTTAATAATGTGAATATAAATTAAACAAAATTGTTAATGACATAAAGAAGAGCTGTTTTTAATCGTAAAATATTGCTCAGTTAAATTAAAATTCAACTCAATTAAAATTTGAAAAATATTAAATTATTTCACATTTTTTATTGGTTCTCAATTCAACTATCTTCAATAAATTTCAACTACCTTTTTTGCATTTTAAGGATAAAAATCAATAAATAAATTGCGATACGATCTTTGTATATTAAATATCCAATGACATTAAGTTATAAACTAAAAAGTTTGAAATTGAAATAAATTCTTGTTATAATGTACTAAAATTTGTACAAAGGGAAAAATCTTTTTTTTAAAAAGATAGAGCTTATTTGATAAAAAGATAGATTTTGATAAAAAGATAGAGCTTATTTTTTAAAAGTATTCCTTAAGATATTTTTTAAAAAAATAGATTGAATTTTAACATTGTTAAAATGGAGTGCAATATTTTGGAACAATTTCAAGCCAATCTCTTAGATTAACCCCACGAAAATAGTTTATCGTGAAGAAAAAAAAGAATAAATAAACTACCTCAGAAATTACATTTAAGGAGTGTATGAATGTAACAAAAGAAAAAAACATTACACAAATATTCTAGATCAATAAAGAACTTCGACTGTGTAAAATGAAGTGATTTCTTTTGGAATTATTCAGTTATTTTCACAATAATATTTGCGTATATATTAATTATTTTTTGCTGATTTATGGATTTGGTTTTGTCAGTAAAGCATGTAGTTCTGCGTATTATTTCATCTACTCAGAAGTAAATCACGCTGTGAAGTTGCTTTCTACAAATAATGTGTTTTAAAAATTGTTTTTGACAGAACATTCTATAAGACAATGATAAATATTTATTATATTTACTATGTCTCATCATGCAAATAATTTGTTAGCATTTTTATATGTTTCTAAAAATGGCAATGAGAAAAATATAAACAATGATCACCTAAAACTCGTTAAAAATATCTTTATCATGCAGATTTGTGTTTATAGTTTTTTGTTTCTTAAATATATCAAGTTAATTACCTACTTTCTTAAATTCAAGATTTCATTATTGTAAAATATAAATTAATTATAAAAAATATTTAAATAGAATAAGTGTGACCTAAAGCCTATGACGTATCTCTTTTGATTCAATTGTTACCTTTATTGGAGAAAAAGTTTGTACTTACATGTTTATGGGTGAAAAGAATTTTCCAAATTTCGACCCTATTCATTCCTGAATAACGATAAAATGTCTAACCTAGAGCGTGGTTTCTAAAATTTGTTACATATTTTGAGTTTCTTTCAAATAATTAAATTATTCTATTTGAAAGAATATTTTTTTAAAAAATTAAACAGTACAATGGAAATTCATTCGATTTTTTCATTGCTTCTATTTTTAGAATCTTAGCATGGATGTCTTGAGTAAATAACTTTATTGAAAGAGCCGTAAACATAAGTTCCCACAGACAATATATATCACAATATTCTTTCACCCGATGAAAGGTATATTAATAAATATATAATTCTTTTGACGTACAATTTAACAATATTTGTTGGTTATGGACATAATAATATAGAGATCTTGAGAAGCATTGAATATGAAGTATGTGGAATTTATTTTAAAAATAAAACATTTGAAGTTAATAAAAATAGCTGTAAATGTTGTATTTTAAATAGAGTATTTGCAGACCTTATTGAGAGTTTTATAAATTCAAAATGTATTTTTATTTCAAAAAATGTTCAGAAGCTCAAATATCATAAAATTATCATTCGAATAATAAATTCTAACTCTCTGATACTGATATTATTTGAAAAATAATCAAGTTTCTCTGAACTATCAACATTATAGATAATATTATAACAGAAAAGATTAAATATTTTCATACTCTCGAATTGGGACATCACGTTAAAAAATATAGATTTAAAAGCTGCCGAACATCTAGAAAATAGAATGTATATCAGTTAATGTCTTTGAAATAAGAATACAACAAATATTCTTCTTTAAATGTTAGTGATGAAAAACGCTCCAGATTTCAATTTTCAATTGTAATTCACATTTTATTTTTCTGTTGCAAAAAGTTACAAAGTCATCGGTGCCGAATAATATCTTTGCCTTACACAAAGATATGAGAAATCTTTTATTAAACTATGTATTTCCTTCAATTGATATAATAATTTCTGATGGATTTTTCTTGACAAATTTCTTTTCCAGAAAGTTTTATTCCAAGGTGTTTTTATAAAAAGGTGTTTTTCATAAAAAGAGCATTTAAATATACATTTGAACAATTTGATATTGTTTGAAAGAGAGATGTAAGGAAATGTGAAAAAAGAGAAAATAAAATATGAACGAAATTATAAATTATAATGATGCCTTCTTTTTCTTCAACTGTTTAGCATTTTATCATGATTTAATGAAACACATATTGTATAAAAATTTATTAATTAATGTTTTAGTGATTAAGTATAGTATTAATTTAAATTAATAATTAATACTTTAATGATTAAAAATTATATATACATATGTTTAATGAGGCATAAATTATAGGAAAATAGAAAATATTCACTGAAAGATAAATTGTGATCCATATTTGAATATTTATTCTGCGACGATGGTAAAATGCATTCATTAAATTGCTTAATGAAATATATATATATATATATATATATATATATATATATATATATATATAAATATAAAGGCAGATAAGTAATATTACTAAGTAAGTTGTTAGCATGCAGATTGTATGGTCTTTGAACAAAATGGCATATATACATTCATTAAAATATTCAATGAGATTTTTCAATATTCTAAATAGAAAAAAAAATTGTAATTTAAAAGTAATCAAGTAAGTAGAACTACCTTTAAAATTCTTTCATTAATTTTTTCCATTCTAATGTGTAAATACTGTGAATGTGTAATTAGAAAAAAATTCCCCAATATTTTCCTATCCATAAAAATGTTTTTTTTAAATAATTTATATTTATTAGAAATATACTAACAAGAAAGAAGGATATTTTGTATTCCTAAAATCATTATATATCTTTCTAAATGAATGATAAATGCAATACATCAATAAAGTAGAACCTTATTAATCCGCACCAAATAGGTCCAGAACATCCGAACATATGAAAGTTTGGGTTAAGCAAAATAACCTATATGTTGGAAGAAGATACTAAAAGCAGCAATACGTAATAACAATTACACGTTGTATTCAAGAGAAGAAAACATAAAACTACATAAAAGAAAGTATAGTTTGTGCATACATGTTATTATCAAGAAGCATCAGACAAAAAACTTTTTAAAGATGATGGTTCAGGCTCATCTTTTCTACCCACACTTGACACACTCACAAGTTAGAAGATAACATCTGTTCTCTCTTTTTTTGTCTTACTTTGGTGGCTGTTTCCTGAACAATTAATAGAAGAATATGTCTCTAATACTCTTAATACCCAGATATGGCTTCATTGCAGTTGTCTTCAACAAATTTTATCACAAAATTTTGGTTGTCGTTAATTTAAGTTTTTGGGTTGTGTTGAGAGAGAAAGATTGCGGCCTAACCGAAGGGTGGGAGAGAAAGTTTTACGGATTCACTCATCCAAGGTTATTACGACACTTCCGCTTGTCCTGATTAATCAAACTATGGTTTAAAAGAGACCGGATAAGTCAGGTTTATTGTACACACACATATGTATGTGTGTGTGTGTGTAATTGTGTATAAATAGAGAGTATTAACACATTTTTCGGAGGATTTTGATAAAGAATTAAAAAAGTAAATGTTTTAAAATAAAAAATTTTGGCAACAGCTTATTATTTGAAATAAGAAATATTTTTCCTCATTCTTTAAAAATGTCGTATGTAAACAGGCTGTGGATTAAAGAATATGTTTTCGCTCTTTCCGAAGAGAAATATTCTTATTTCAGAATTCAAAAACGTTGTGAAATGAATATTATTAAAATTCCTGAGTGCAAAATAAGCAACATTATTAGTTGGACAGGTAAAAAGCATTAATCATTACTTCTACATGGAAAGAAGACTCCAAACGAATATCCGAAAAAGGTATGTACTGCTTCAAATGTTTCTAAAGTGAAATCGTTGATAACAAGAGAAAATCCAGCAAAACAGAAATCAATTGCAAACTCTTTAGATACATCTGTAGCAACAATAAATAAAATAATAAAATATTTACTTAAAAAAGCTAAAAAACATTATGTTCACCAGCTTTTGCCGAGACATGTGAATCAACGCAAATCATTTTATAGAATCCTGTATGAAAACCATTTAGCAAGAGATAAATGGAAATAAATTTTAACCCTTGATGAAGCATGGGTTCACCTAAATGACTGTGACCAAAAAACGTCTATTTACTTTAAAAAGGAGGGACAAAAATATACAAACCTGGTTTCGTCAATGTAAAGAAAACTTAAGTCAGGAGTTTATGATTGTCGCAGGTTTCTCTTACAATGGGAAATTAAAAATAAGAAGAATGGGAAAAAAGTTAAAAACAACTCATCGTACTGTCAGGAGAAGGTTTCGCGCCCCATATTTACAGAAGAAATTCTACTTTTTTATCCCAGTGACTTTCAAAGAGAGAAACTTTATCAAAACGTAGCTACAAATCATATTTCAAAAACTAGCACTGCATTCTATGAAAAAAATGAAGACTAATACAGGTATTGCAGGTATACCTTTTCAACATATTCCTGTGAAGTCTTCTGAAGTTTCCACACTATTGTGCCTTTGGTCTTTTAAAAAGAGCTCTTTCTAAACGTAAACTCACAACGATAGATGGACTCTGGAAAGTAGTAAAAGAGGAATGGAAAGCAATATGCTGGAAATTTCTAAGGTCTTCTATCATGGAACTGACTAATACTTCAGAAAAAAGGCTAGGAGATGGAACATTAAAAAATAGTCTATAAATTTTATTGATTAAGTGGTCCCGAAATCATTCTAAAAATGTCTTAATATCCTCTGTATATACAGTATATGAGTATTCTAGAATGTTCTTATCTGGATTACCTGCTTATCAGGTGCATAAAAAAGTAAGTTATATATTCAGTGATACCTGGATATATTTTAAATACCGAAATGATCAATGTTTGTGAACATATCATTGTAAGTATATTCTGTAGCACTTGATGCATATAAACTCTCCTGCATTTGCTTAATTTTCAAAACCTGTAAACGACATTTCTCCAAGAGTTAAAAATGGACAAAAAAAACCTTAGGGTAACAATTACTTCTCTCTTTCACTACTTGACAGATAATAAAAAATGAAGACATTTCTTATCATTATTTCTTACGAAAAATTACCAAATATACTTCAATGAATTAAAATTTTATTTAAAACAAAAATTCAAATGAATATTTTGAGGCATGTTTCATTAAAATTTTCTAGTTTATTAGAAGATAAGTATTTTAAGTAAATTAAAGAAGCGTAATCTGTTCAAAACTAAAATCTATCAGTTTGATTATAAACTATCATTCTCCTCTGGAAAGTAAACTAGGCTTACTATTGTCAAACAAGAAAAAAGACCGTTGAAAAGCATATTTGCATGAATATTTTCCCAAAACTATTCCAAATGTAAACTAGTGTAAAGACTTCTAAATATTCATTCCCATTTACACTATGCATCGGTTTCAAACATTTTGCATAAGAATTGGAAAATAGATTGTCCTTTACTTTTTTTAAAAAAAAAACCCCACTTTATTCTAAAATGTTCGAAATTTCCTTCAACTAAGCTTACAAGTTTCTTGTAAAAAGACTGTGGAAACAATAGTTTCACAAAGTTTCACAAAACATTTAAGTTACGAATTTTATAAAGTTGTGTTTCAAAAAAAAATATAAGTGTTATATTTGAAATATAAGTCTATTGATTTTTCAAAAAGTACTAGAGGAGAACTTTACTATTATCTTTGAAATTTTGCTATAATGGTCACATTATACTTTCAATTTTATTTTTGAATATATTTGAATATTCTTGTAACATTTAACTGAAAATATTCCTCCTGAATATTTTTAATCTGAGGAGACATCTACATTAATGAAGCATTTTCCTTTGTTATATTAGCTTAATAAATATATATGTTTGCTTTAATTACTCCCCAATTGTTGAAGCTCAAAACTTTCATTAAATGGTTTTGTTAAAGAATATAAAATTAAACTATATATGTTTAAATAAATTTATTCAATTTTACGATTTTTTTAGCTATTAGTTGTCATGAAACTTATCTAAATGTACTATATCTATAATATTTAACTCCATATATTTGATGTATGTAACATTTGAAGAAATTCGTGCATTTAAAAAATAATTAATAATTTTAAAGGATAAATAATAGGAAATTTATGAGAAAGTTATCACTTTCTCATAAAATTATATATATTCATAAGAGAAAAAATTTTGAGTTCTAAATTTCACAGTTGTCGCCTAACTCGAAAGAAACTTTACCAAAATAGATAGGAGATTTTTTATATATATTTTTTTAATTACAAGGGACTCTAAGTAAAACATAAAAAAAAACAAAGCAAAAATACATTGGAGCCACCCTAATTGCAACACCAAGATAGACAAGAGATATCACAACAAAAATTATTTTGTAGATAATATGTTGACCAAGTATCAAATGATTAAATTTAAAGACAGCTGTAAAGTGTGGTTCCTGCCAAATTCAGCAGCCAAAGTAGCCACTATTGTTGGAAATCACTGCAGCCACAGGTTTTGGCATTGATTCAAAGAGATTTTGTATGAGTTCTTGGGGTACAGCAGATCAAGCCGCTTCCATACTTTGCCGAAGTTGAACTGGTGTGGCAGCTGGGAATATAATCTTGGTCAATCACTATGTAACCATGTACCAAATGTTTTCTATCGGCTAAATATCCAGAGAGCTGGATGACCAGTTAAGAAATTCAGTCTAGTGATTGAATGAGAATCCCTGGACAAGGGATGCCCGTTTGGTCATGCATTATTCTGTTGAAATATGGCTGTGGGCAAGCCCTAAGGGTAAGGAAGGACAACTGGCCCCAACACCTCGGAGATGCAGTGCTGGCTGTTTAAAGTATCTGCAATGCGTACTAGAGGAATGAAAGAATGATATCCAATACCACCCATGCCATAATATTCGGTACATAACCAGTGTGGTGATGCATAACGCAGCTGTTCGGCATCTTCTCTCTACGGTGTTCCCAGACTCGAATACAGTAATCGTGGTGTTGCAGACAGAAGCAGGACTCGTCAGTAAAGACAATTTCCTTCCATTCAACCATCCACATCCTTCTTTCATTGCACTATTGGCGGCGGAGACATCTGAGGAGAATATGCTTCAAAAGTAGATGAAGCAATGGATGTCTTTCGGACACACCATTCCACTGTAAGTAGCATCGATTGGTACACGCAGACACTGGATGATTCGTTATAGGCTCAATGTGTTGTGCTATGTTTTGTCATGCGGCTGAGCGATTCATCACTGTCATGCGCACAATTTGCCTGTCATCACTTGAAATAGTGCACTCAGGTGGATGCGATTGAATACGTCAGTCCATCTTACCCTCCTGCATCCAACGATAACATCCGCATTACAGTTGTTTTGTTTCATCTAACACGACTACCGATTTACCAGAAAGATAATCCACAATCTCGGTAGGTCACTATCCTTCCTCTGTTGAATTCGGATACTTGATAAAAAAATGATCGCATCTTGAATTGCCGAACTTGAAATCGTCGAAATCTCCAAGCCTTAAATAGTGCTTTGATGTGGCACCACAAGCACGTGTCATCTGCGCCTGTGCTGAAATTTTAATCATTTGCATACCTCACCTCCGCAAATGCATGTTGTAAATTTCATATTATTTGCATGCTTTCGTCAGGGGTTGCATTTACTGTGGTTTAGCATTTTTCAGTGTAGATAGGAAAATTTAGAGTATTATATATGATCGATGAAAGACACAAGTAACTGGAGTTCGATCTGAAAAATTGTTGTTAAATAAAATTAAATTGTTCATTTTAGATGTATAGAAGCATTGGTCCTAAAAAATGAAATCAAAGTCATACATTGTGGTCTGTGTTTCTATAAACGCTTAGAAAATTCCTTTATATTGTTTTTTGGAAATCTCTTTAAAAGTAAAAGCTAGATCCTTTTGCTGGCGAAGTTCCTTTTGTCTTCAATCAACAGAAAAATTTTTCCTGGTCAGTTAGAAAGTCCATTAACATATTGAGCTTTTGTCTGGAATGTCGTTTTTCCTATACTTTCTAGCAAACTACTTTAATCACATACACATTAGCTTTACTTTTATTCTTTTAAATATCATACGTAGCAAAGGTTTTCTGTATTATTAATAAAAAGGATTTATTTTTTACAGTTTTAGAATTGAAAAGTTCTTCAAAAATTATGAATAAAAGGTAAAAATAAATTAAATATAGTTTATCCTATCATTGTTAATTTAATTGTCTTATGTTTGAAAGATTTTCTGTAATAATAATAAAGATGCATTGTGATAATAGTATATAAAAATTTTTAAGATTTTTAAAGATGTTGAGTAAATAGTGCTGAACAATTTTAAAGCTTAACTCTGCTTTATTTAATTGTCTTACTTTTCATAGATTTTTTATGACTTTAATAATGAAGATACATTGTTATAATTCTATAATTTGAAGTTTGTTTAATATTTTAAGTAAGTGATGAAAAATTGTAAAGCTTATTAGACCTATCTGTAATTTATTTAATTACTTTATCTTGTTACATTAATAAAGATGCATTGTTATAATCCTAGAAGTTTTGTTTAACTATTTTAAATAAACCATGAATTTTTTCAAAACTTAGTTTTATCTGTAATTTAATTTCCGTTCATAAAAAAACTATTTTGCCTGCCAAACATTGGTTAAATATTCCATTCGTAAATTTTCAGTTCAGCGTTTTGTTAATTAAAGTTCCACCTTCAACACAGATATTTGTAATCCAATTTATAGCATAGGTCTACTTTTTCCAGTTCTAATATGTAAACATGGTAAAAGAGCAACAAATCAAGCCAATTTTCTCAATCTGACTATTTAAACTCGAAAAATAATTTTTTTTAAAACTAAACAAAACAAAAAAAATCCATAATGTTTCTTGCAACAAATGATGTTTTTTTCCATTTCGATACTTATATTTGTATTGAAGCAGGATTATTGGTTTTTACGTATAAACTATTAATAGACTCTTCTAAGCAGAACATTTATTAAAATAAGTAAATAAGCAACAATACTGCTAATCAAGAAAAGTTCATCGTTTAATGCAAAGCAGAGTTTATTCCAAAGCTATAAACTTAACTGTTGCAACTTTTACTTGACAGTTCCTAACACACATCTAATTGACTCAAATTTATGTAATAGTGGAGTGCAAATGACTGTGGAACATTTGAACAAGTGTAAAGCATTGACAAACTTTTCTTGTAGATTTCAGAGGTGTTGGCAAGCAAGGATTTAAATGACATAACGGCTAATGGAGTTGGCAGTAGACAAATAAAATAAGAAAATGGAAATTTTAAAGACATGACGTGATCACTCAGTATTGACAAGAATAATTTATTACTGTATCTATCAGCAGCAGTTTCAAAAAATAAAAATTATTATTTAAGGTAGCGTATTCATGATATTTATTGCATACAATTTTATTATAAATTTTGATAAAATTCTGTAAAAGTCAGAAAGTATATTGAAATTTAAAGCATTTCTGTGTAAGCGGAGTAAATAAAACAAGTAATATTTGTTTTACACCCATGTAATATCTGGGTATAAAGATTAAAGCATAAGGAAATAAGTAATTGTAGGGTTACATATACAGAGAGTAAATTCCCTCTTATTCTATGATGAACCTTCTTTAATACAATTAAATTTTTAAAATAATTTTTACAATAAAATTTTTAATAATTTTACAATAAAATTACAATTAAATTTTTTCACACAAATAAAATCTCAAGAGAATCATATGAAGTTTTAAATTTTTTCTAATTATTTATAGTTGGTTGTGACTCAAGAACTATCAAAACAAGAAAATGATCATTAAAAAATAATTACTTTCGTTCACAAGAAATATTAACAAACTTAAGAACCTCTTTTTCGAATCCCAATTCACTAGAAGTTAATGAGGAAAAACAAATAAAAGCATAATTCACATTAAATTTAATTTTCCATTTTTATGAAAAATTTTATAAAAAATTATATGCATTGTTGTTTTTAATGTTTTTTGTAACTAGCTATATTCATCATTATATTTTTTAATATTTTTAAATATGTACATTTATTTCTTTTGTGGGTATTTTGAATATATGCATTACTGTTTCTGTTATAAATGTTATTTGCGTGCGGGTCATTCACTATTTTTGATTAAAAACATAATAAACTAACTCTAAACAGAAAAAAGAAAAAAATAGATTTCGATAAAATAAAAGCTTATGTGTCAGAGCACATTATTCGAGAGACACAGAAAGACATGACAGGAGACTTTCAGAATAAGTCCCAACACAAAAGCTATTTATGGGTTTTGAAAGAAAGTTATACATTTTCTTACTTCACGGAGCAAAAAATGCATAAAATATATAACTCAACTAGCTCGGTTGTTATTTTACCCGAAGATGTCTCAATCTTTTTTATGTCTTAGCAACATGATCTTTAAGGTAGAGGTATTTTATAGAGAAAGAAAATTATTCTGAGCTTCTTCAGACATCAGAGTCTAAATCAAATCTTGCTATTTTTACAGTGTTTTTCGATAGGTTTCAGTTTATTGTCAATAAAACTAAATGGAATCAGAAGAAAATCACTAAATGTAAAATGTTTGCTGTGAAACTATTATTTCTATACTTGAATAAGACTCACTAGTAAAAAGTTCGCTTTTAATCTTTGTCAGATTCCTTTTGTTGCAGCTTTTTTTTCTATCTGAGTTGAAGAAAAATGATTTCTGATATATTTTTATATTAAAAATTTCAATATACTAGATAAACTTTATCTACGAGACTCTGATTTTTAATATCAACGCATTATTTGAGAGAAATGAGTTCACGTTTAAGGCTGAAGCAATACGAGGCAACTTAAATGTGAATCTTTTAGCCAGGAATCTCCCAAGGTTAAAAAACACGTGTTATACTTCGGTATATATTTGTTTCTAATTTTCTTTCTCACAGCACATGGATAAAATTTACAATCGCTGAAAATTCAAGGTAAGAGGCAGCGGATATCGAAAAAAAAATCCGTAGGCTGCAAAAGAAATCAATTGGATCAATGAATAATTTATGAGAAGAAAAAAGTCCAACAAATTCAAGGTTTTCTGCTTTGCTTGAAATTACACAAAGCTATCTACGTAAAATGTATGTATTGGGTAAATGAATAGAGTCGTTTATTTATAGTTTATAAAGTATGTAGAATATAAAGACAAAACAATTATGTACATAAAACTTAAAAAAAAAAAGAAATTTTATTGTACATATACACATATTTTAACGTTAACATATATTCCATTATAATTTTAAATTCATTTAAATTTACTGATTTACTTTCTAATACGACTTTTCAATGATGTATTTAATTATACATAGATAAGAAGAATTGAAAAATTCAATATCTGTTCTGTTTATTTTTTAAAAATATTATGTAAGAATACGATAATTATGGTCAGTATATCAAAACGTTTCAGCCATATCTTTGTTGAAAATTTCGTTGCACATTCCGCTCAACTGCCTAGAATGAGTTGAACAAATGAGTAGAATTCAAAATCATCTACAAAAAATAAGAAAATATTTAGAACATAACAACTAACTATATTTGACAAACTTTACATATATACAAAAAGTTATAACTAGTCATGTATGGATATTTTAAAGTATGTATCTTTTGGATAGTAATTTTTAAACATTTTATAAATTTTAGTATTTTAATTGAATTCGTAATGTAACGTTCCATATTTAGAAAACAATTTTTAAGTAAAAATATAAAAGAAAGCTTCAGTAATTGTACATAATTCCGGATTTTAGTTTATTGTTTATATTATAAAAGTCCATTTATTCAATTAATTACAACTCAATCATTTACAATTTAAATAAATTAAAAATACAATAAATTTATTGGAGAGGTCACAGTTTTCACCTAACTAATTTAACATTTGATACCACAATGAATAACTTTATAATAAAGAAGCCATTCACTGAAATAAACCTCTCCAGAAAATATTTCCTTGGGGATTTCATTTCATTTTATGGACAGTAAAATACAAACCTATCCAAAAGAAGAATAAAACTTTTTTCACAACAGGAAAAGGATTTGTGTATGACTTAGAACTATGATTGTGTCAAACATTTACTAGACATTAATTGGAATAAAAAGGAAAAACATTAATTAAATTTTTCAAAAGTGTTTTATGACTGACGATCATAAAATAGTGTTTTATATATTTAATTTGTATTAAAAACACATTAATTTTAATATATATAGGTTTACGTAAAGCATGTTAGAAATGGGGTGTGCCATAAATGATTATGCATTAGAATATTTGATTTAAAGTAAAAAAGATGTTAATAGCTTTTATTTTAAATGTTTGTAACAATATTAAAAATGCTTTAATTACTTCAAATATAAATAGCATTTTATGAAAAAACTAATTTTTTTTCACAGAACATGCAAAAAAATTGTTCAAAACACTTCACATTTTTAAAATCAAATGTCTCAAGTTAAAATTGCAAAACTTAATATAAATAAATATAACAACCGTATAAATTATAGAGATGGTTCTTCAAAATTTGTTAACATTCCTACAACATAGTATTTCAGAATAGAAAAATATCATAGGTTCTTTTATTTTTAATTTTATGTTAAAAATATTTTTATTCGCAAATCATTTCTATTCGCTTAGAAAAATATTGAAAAATAGTTAAATATGTTTCCATTGAATTACTCTAATATTTGTTACTTAACCATATTCATAATAATTTTTAAAATTTAAAGAAAAACATTATTAAATATTTATGAATATTACTGCAATTTATTTTTGAATACTTTTAAACATATTTTTTATAAATAAAAGCAAAAAAATTCTGAAAAATTGTTTTTTTTGTAAAACTATTTTTCAGTTACAGAATACAATTAAAGTATATTAATTTGCATTAAAGAAACCTAATTTTATATTTTAAAATGAAAAATTAGTTTTTTGTATATTTTGATTATCTTTTTTTTTCTCAAGTCTAAAAATATTATTGTCTTTACTAATTTGCACATTTTGAGTACAAAATAAGTAAATAAATTATTAATGAAAAAACTACTGAATTTATGAATAAATTCATTAATAAACAAAATTTAAACATTGTATAAAAGAATTACAAAAACTGTTGAAAATTTTTTAATCAGTCGGCCTTTTTTATTAATCCTGGATTTGTGGCTAGGGTCTTTTTGCAAGATCCTAAATCGTTATTGTAAAATTGAAGGAACCTATAGCATTTATACATTACCTTTTGTTCTGAATCGTATTCTTTTAACGAGAAATTTTAACTGATGTCTATTGTCTTTAAAAATTTTGAAAGATTAAAATACTATATATGCTAAACAATCTCAAAAAATAATTAGATTTAATCGTATTGTCAATAAAATCTGCAGTAAAATAGTTTTTTATTTTATTTTTTTTATTACATTTAAATCATTCACAAAAACAACAATAAAATTATGAAAACGAGATAGCAAGTGCTCATTATCACAGATGAAGGAATTCAGATGAGCAGTAGCATAACATAGAATATAAGTTATAGTCAAAAATTGAGAATTTCTGTACGAGATTTTGAATGAAAGAAAATTGAAATGATCTCCAAATATTGTAAAGAATATTAATTTTATATCAGGTGGTATTTTCATTTTTTACTTGCAACATTTAACTAAATTGTTTTCTAGGTAGCTTTTTTTTCTTCAAGTATCGGTTTTTTCTCAAGTGTCAAATGGACGGTTGTTCGTATATAACAAATGCCTGAAAATTCAATGTTAGTTTCAAAACAGATTAAATACCATGTTTATGACCGGGGAAGAACTAAAATGACAGGAAACGAATCGATTGAATGAATATTTTAATGATTAAATAAAACAATAATAATGAGAAAAATAAGAAGATACCTTAAGATACTATAATAACAAAAACTTTCTATAGATGAATTCAAATTTAGAGATTATTTTTCAGGACCTAATAATAAGTGAAAGATAAATAAATATATCAATATTTATGTAAAATAAATTTATATACGCCATGCTTTTAATGATTTGTGGTTTTTAAAACCATATCGGATATTTAAATAACTGTCATTATTGTCTTGTTGAGGCAAATCATATTTGTAAGTCAAGGAGAGACAAGTCTAATGAGACATTAAACTTCATGACCAAAGCTAAGGAACACTACACCCTCTATTCATTAGAAAATGTGATTTCCGATTTTTAAATTTTGATTTTACTACAGAAAATGTGTGTAAATAATTTGGATATTACTTGGCTTGTCACTACATATTTTTTTACTGAGAACATTGAAACCACTTTTTTATTTTTCATTGAAACAGCCAACATTAATTAAGAAAGATATGGGAAACAATATGGCGTCGTCCTACTTAGGTCATGCACAAAGAAAATAGTTGTGCATCTTACCTAGTTAGGTGTCTCATGGTAAAAGTTTAAATTGACTCCAGAAAATGTGAGTACAAAATTAGGAATGGAAGGAAACTCTGAATTTGTTTACTTGAAATATTTCATTAGAATACATTGAAAGTACTCTACATACAGGATAGGATAGGGTAGAGAGTCTATGTTGAGTTATTCTCCCAGAAAATATTTCTACATCCAACCGGTTCTGACATCAAAGGGTAAAAGTTTAAAATGGTTCCAAAGGAGATGAATACATAATTTAGAAGCAAAAGACCTATTGACTTGGTTTATCACTCCAGAAATATTACTTCGTTTCGAGAACACTGAAACCACTGTTTGTTTTACCTGAACCATCCGTCATTAGCGAGGAGAGTACAAGCTACAATGAAGCTATTTGGCAGGGTCGGGCTGCCAGAAAACTCGTGTACATCCTACTGGGACATCTAAAAGATTGGCGTAGCTCTTGCCATCTACTTGGTAAACATTAAAATCACTATTTATTTTACATGACCAACTCGTCATTAGTGAGGAAAGTATCTAAAGAATTTTTAGCTGAGGCGTGGACAGTACCCGCTACCAGCCAGTAACATGAAAAACACTTTTTTGAAATAAATTTTGACCTAATTAAAGTACTATCCAAAAAAACTTATTAATATCTAACAATACTAGGTCAGAATCACAGGGCCAATGTGCAGTCCGTACACATAAGTTGATTAGATGACTGATTATCACTCAACGGCCATTTTCCCCATACGAGGGATAATTAAAAGAGACCCGGCAATTTTAAATGAATTTTGAACCACTAAAAACATCCGAGCTCGAGATAGAAATTGAACACTATGACACTCTTAAACTGGGAACTGTTGTTTGCGAAAAAAGGAATATATGTAAAACGATGGAATGTGCCTTAATGTTGAAGTCTTTGTAAAGGTTTGGCATCTTCAAAGAATAAATTAGAAAGATGATACTGTTATATAATGACTTATTACAGATATGAAATTTGAGCAAGACGATGATGCAATAATCAAATAAATTTTCTGGACACATTATAAAAACATAATTTTTTCCGAAGACATAGATCAGTTCTTAGAGCTGATGAAAAAACTTTTCATTTTCAGTAAAAATTAACACGGTTTGTTAATTCTTAACGCGAAAGAAACAGAAAAAACTTATATCATAAATTTCGTTAGCGTCTTGATTCCATATAAAATTATGAGAATTTAGCATTATTTCTTCTTGTCAATTTACAATTTTGAAACATTAATATATTTAAGTTTTGTAAAGACTGAGAAAGTACGAATCTGTATCTTAACATGAAAACCCGTATGTGTGAAATGTCTAATAGATAGATTGTTAATAAATATAAACTCTAGTCAGAGAAAACAAATTTCTTTGGTTAGATTTTCTAAGATTTACCTTAACTTTGAGAACAAAACTGCAATTTGGGAAAATTTCACAATGTTTGCTCCTTATTTAGCTTTGTTAAAATTCTGTTCGTACCGTGAAATGTGGTTTTACACATAAATCAGGTAAAAGCAAGTTGGCAGAAATAAGAAGTGACTGAAAGTTCAATTTGGTTGCGGAGTTATTTAATATTAAATTCCAGAATATCTGTTTATTTTTGCGTTAAAATGAAATTCACACTGTCAGCGTATGGGGATAAGTGTAATTACCTTTACTGAAATGGATTAGAACAATTTCAAAATTAAGAGAAATAGTTATTTACGAAAATTACACTGTGGAATTATTTCTCAAAAAGTATTTAGCTGCATATATTTAACATAAGTTTTCATCCGTAAGAAAGAATATGCAAGAATGTAAAATAAAATCTGATTTTAAAACCATGAAATATGATAAGAGTGAATATTTTTTTATGAAAAATTCTAAAAATAATTATATGTATAAATGTGTTAACTTATGCGAGAAATTTCTACTTTTAATTTTTACTGCAGTGATAAAAAGTATGTCGTTCATTAAATTCCTTTTTTGATGAGAAGAGTTACAATTGCCACCCAAAGGAATATTTAGATTAAATGTTAAATTAAAAGAACGACAATTGGGATAAAATTCCTACATTTAAGAGAATTTTTTTATAAACTTCGTAGACTTTTCTCTCACATTTTTATTTTTAAAGAAGATAAATTACTTGAATGGATGATAAACTAAAAAGTAATGGGTAAACTTTAGTTTTTTCTAAAATAATCAGTAGACGCCTAGATAAGAAGTCTCTAAAGTCCTCTTACAAATTTCTCTTATTAATTGAAATTATTATCATTTTAATTTTCGAAATAAACTATGAAGAAAATAACATGCATTTAGTTAGTTAATTTTCAGTTAGTTAGATCTTTACACACTAATCTTTGAACAAAATAAACAAAAATAAAATAAACACAACTATTATGATGTAAAATAAAAATAAAATATTTCTTTCTCTCTGTATACGTATATATACGTGTGTGTGTCATGGCAAAAATATGCAAAAGTAAAGGAAAATTAATTTATGTTTTTCCTAACTATTTAGTTTTCAGTAATTTCATTAGCACGAAATCGAATGACATTCAAAATCGAAAATATAATTTATGTGTTAATAAGCTCTCATAAAAGTGAGAAATTAAATATTTATGAATACATTTGAGAGCATAAAATTTCAGAATTTTTTATGCTTCATTAGGATTTGCAGTTTATTACTCATCAATGTTTACATTTATATATAGATATGAAAAATGCAAAAATCATAAAGATTTGTATCCATATCTTGTGTTTCTGCTTGACTACGTAAGCTAGTGTATAATTATCGCCTAATTATCGGCAAGAGTGAGAAATAGGTTTGTAAGACTACAATAACATGGTGACACTTGACGATATTGTTGGTGTCTTTATGCGACACTTTTGGTGACTAAAAGTATATTAACATTCTTGATGTTTTGAGTGTATTATGCGAATAAGAATGGAATTACTATATGATTACTATGGGAATGTTCTACAGTAATCATATGGTAACTCCATTCCTATTTATTCTAGTCCAGTATAAATCGACCTTAGGAAGCAATGAGCTAGTTGGAAAGGAAAAGCAGTTACTCAGATGTCCAAGTCTTCCACTCAGTAAGTTCTATGCATAGTTTCTGTAACATAAAAATTCTCTGTTTTTAGCCTACGTAAAAATTGATATCATTTGCAACTGAAAGAGCTGTTAAACAAGTGCTTGCGTAGAATACACTTAATCTTCTTTATTTCTGGACCACCGCTGCCACGAAGAAATCAGTAAACTATCCGTCCTCTTTTGGAATTGAATGGGATGAATGTGAAGCTTAGCATTCAATATTTTGTAAGGCATTTACCAAATTATTCTCATATTACTTAGAGTTATTAGAAATTATGCTTCTCTTCATGAGAAGTAGATAAAACAACGAAAGCATAAGATATAATGCCTAAATAAAAATAATAGAACTCAACAAATACATAATTTTTCTTAAAAATAATACGTGCTTTTGCAAGTTTAAATGTGCAGCTATTATTCTTCATTAATTCTTAAGTTATATCAATTTCTTATTACAAAGTATAATTACAAAAGTTTCGTAAATTGCCTTACTCATTGTAAAACAGAGGAAAAACTGCTATTGTGATCATTACAGCATAAGTCATATTATATTATTATTCAAGATCAAACTGCGTCCAACATTTTATAGACACCCTGTACTTCTTCAAATTGATAGTCATGGCTTCAGACTGATATCTTAATTTAAGTTTTCCTGCATTTACATCATTGTGTAGTTTTAAAACAAAAGAAACAAGTAATATGTAAAAAACAATTTCCTACATCAATTCTTACTTAGATCAACAAAGAAAATTTTATTTTTGTTAATTTCATTAAATTTCGAGTTATCCACTTGTAAAGACATGGTCAGAAGCATTCAGCCTGTTTGTTTATTTAGTTCATTTCTTCAAGATCATTTGTATGCTTTGACAAGATTCGATCCAAAAATGTGAAGATATAACTCCAATGCTATACCAACTTTGTCATTGGAAGACAAATTTCACTATAATGAAGAGAAAGTCCTTTATAAATAATTTTCCTTATTTTTTTTTTAAATTAGAAAAAAAAATTATCTCTCTCTTTTCCACACACACCACAAACGCTCAATCTCTCTCTAATTTATTTCAAAACCACAAGTTTGACTACTCATAGGAAGTAATAAACTCATTTACAAGATAATAAAAATAAATAAATATAAGAATCTAAGACAAAGATAGTAACTATTGGCGTTAAGAGATAACACCAATACAAAATTAGTGAATTTTCCTCCAATATGAAATTAATTTTAATTTATGAATTAATATTAGAAAAAAACCGTATTAACATCAAGTGTCATCCACTATAAGTTTAAAAATGTATTTGAACTTGAATGGATGAATATTAGTATTTCATTAACAAATGAAAATTTCAACAAGGCATATATAGATAAAGAGAGTGTATACCAATAATAGAAATTGAAAAATGGATTATCGTATGAAATATTTCTTTCAATGATAACAAATTTGCTGTACTATTGAACGACTATATTTATGATAATACAAAGCAGCGTTAATATAAACCAAGTACACCATGGAAAAGAAAAATGTATATCCTATTACTTTCTTTAAGTAATTATCTGAAGGAAGGACTAAAGGTTTTATTAAATTGCCAAATAACAACACTTAGATGCATGGCATGCATATAATATTAATTCGTAATCTGAACTCTCAAAAGCAAGTCTAGAATACTTAAGGAAATGTGAGTAAGACAGAAATTTCTTTTCTCAATTATTGAATTTCTATCTAGAAATAACATTTTTAAAAAGACAAGGATTCATCTAATGATTTTTTACAACAATAATTTACAACTCTGTAAGATGAATTTTTAAAAAACCCACTAGAGTGATATTTGCTATCCTATTTGAAGTTGCTGTGTTTTATAAATTATCATCTATTTTTCTAATAATTCAAGTTATAATAAATAATAATATACTTTATTCAAAAAAAACTTAGTTCTCTTATTTAAAAAAATTGAACAATATTTATTGAATGCCGCAATTGAGTGTATTTGGCTTGGTTGTCGTTTAACTGAATATTTTTCACAGAATATCTAATAGGATTTTAAATTACTACTATGGTTCAAGGCAAAGCGATATTTCAAACCCATTAATTATTGAACTGAAATTTAGAACATTAACCAGAGCTTGACCCCAATTAGTGGTATACATACATACATACAAATATATATATATATATATATATATATATATATATATATATATATATATATATATATATATATATATATATATATACTTACATATATATATCATGAAATCAATAATTCAAACATATGATGTTATGCAAACAAATGTCTCAATGAAGAAATTATCATAAACGAGTAAAAGTGTAAAAAACAATATGTTTTAAACAAGAGATCTTTAATATTATAATTTCTAACACTAAGCAATTTTCTTAAAATTGTTGAAATTACTTTGGAAGAAGTTCTCGCATTGTGCACTCTGAGGCATGTGTTTTTTTATGCATTTTTAAATTAAAACAATTTTTTTTTAAATTTTTCATGAAACTAGTAATAAAGTGTAATGTATGAAGATACTGAATATAATTAATATTTATTCGAAATATCATAGCTTATTTAAGAAAAACATATGATTCATTTATTGACTGAAGGGTTCATCAAGACAGAGAAAATTAAAAAAAAATTTAAATAACCATAGTATGACGTTCACATTCCCAAAAGGAGGATTTGTAAGAAATTCCAATTTTAAAATATTATCAAAGTGTTTAGCAAAAATTTAATTAATTTACATGTAGTAATATTTGTAAGCATTCTAAATGATTTTCTTTTTCTAATGTTCACATGTTGCAGTTTCTCAAAAATGAATGCTAAGTAGTTAATCATTAAGCAACTGGAAGTAGTTGTAATGAAATCAGCAATCGCAATATTTGGTAGCAATAAGTAAATAAAAATCAGATATGAATAATTTTTTCATGATCATAATAATCATATCAAGCAAGTGGTAAATATTGGACATTCTAAAAAGCCCAGCAAGCAAATCTCGAATATGGACTGCCTACCGTTCATCTGTGTCTAACTTTAAACTATCTAACTTTAAACAGCTCTCTAGGCACATTCCTTATTCATTGCACATTGACCTGACATGCGTAATCAATATATTTTTTATGATTTACCTTGAAACTATACCACTATTATAACTGTTTACACTCATCAAAGTTTAATAATTTTTAACTCTTTCACATTATTTGTTTTTTAGTGTATATTTTTAGGTATCTTCTGGCGTTCCCTGGTCATGAAATATAATTTCTTTCATTTCATATTTCTACCCTACCTATTATAACTAAAACGTTCAGTAGTAGTTGTTTCATATATTAATAGAACTAAAGTGTGATTTAAATTCTCAAAATGGTATAACTGAAGGATTAAATAATAAAAAAAATGTACAACGAAACCAATTTTTTTATTTGTAAAATTATTCTTGTTGAATTGAAAATTGAATGGTTAACTCCCCTTTTTTAGTTTGACCCAATTAGGGTTTGGATGTTTATAGTGATTCAAAGTCTACATTAAATTTTATGACGCCACATAATTAGCCCTCGTGCGGAAAGAATGACTGTAAAGCAACAAACAAACGAAACTGGTCAGCGTGCCATCGTAAAACAGAAAATGAGGAGCCCTCGTAATTTAGAAGGAGGGACCAAGCAGACCACCATACGTGACCTAGCACCCCAGAGGTATCATTTTACATGGAAGACATTCCGATCATGACAGATTTTACGTGCCCTAAGTATAGGCAACTTTTGAAAGATTATATTTTCCCATTTGTTTACACATGCGCAAACTTAATTTATATATCATGTTAGGGAACTGTATCTTGGAATGTATTTGAATAAACATAGCATAGCAATTTTCATTATTAATAATAAGAAAAAAAGTAATTTTAATTCTTGATTTTTAAAAAGTAAAAAATTATCCTTTTTATTATCTTTACTAGCGATGTAACTATCAGAAAAACAAGTAAAAAATAAATGCACATTGTTATCAACAGCTTACGTGACAAAAAATAGAAATTTCCTACTGACATTCCAGACGAGGACAATAAAATCCGAACTAGTTTTCTTTTAATCGTCTGGATGAATTTTTCGAAATGAGAAATAATTTTTTTTGAGAGACATGAAGGAAGAAAAAGATAGGAAAAAAAATTCTAAAATATTTGTTTCTTATACGATGTAAAATTAATGTAATATAGAAAAATGCTTAAAGAATCCTCTAATATTCTAATAAATAAATGGAAATTGCGAGTTTGTAATTAATATTAAATATGAATTATTCATTTAAAATTAATATTATCGCAAGCACCGGTAATATATTACATGCGTGCCAAATTAAATTCATATTGTAATTTTTACAGAGGCTCTCTATAGTTCTCCATGCACTGCCATAAGTTATATTACTATATTAATAAAACAAGATTAAAATACTTTATAGTAAAATTTATTTCTTTTATTTAATTAGAGACAATATTTCATATATATTTTTTATAATTATATATAATATCAATTATATTTTTTATTTATTTATAAATAACTATATTTGATTTTGTTTACATTGTCTTAATAAATCTTCCCAAATGAAGTTTAACCATACTACTATAATAGAGAACTCAAAATATTTATTCTTGCCCTCTGTTACCTCATTCTCTACATGTTGATGCAGATTCGTCTCACAAATATTTTTTATTTCACTTTTATTCAAGTACGTGCTATTTGGTAAATTCTTATTCTAATAAATGTATTTATTGAATCCATGTCTTAACTTTAACTATTCTTGATTAAGTATGCTAAGATTTCTTTCCTTAAACAAATTTTCATAAAATGTTGTGTAATTATTCAATTTAGTTAGAGTGTGTTAGTTTTATTTAACAATTAGTTCAATTTTAACAATTTTTTATTCGTAAAAAGATTATAATGTAATTTTTCTGATATTATTTGAACAAACTAAATAAATATATCTTTTATGTTAGATTAAAATAAAATTGAAAAAATATTGTCTTTTAAAAATACGATTTTCGATTATAGTATTTTTTGGAAATCTATTTTTATTCAAATTTTAATTACTTTTTATACTTAAACTTTTATTTATATTTGAGTGCTTCATTTGGCAAATCTATTATTTTATAAAACAAGAATTAGAAAAAAAAAATGTATAAGTTTAATATATTTTTTTAGATTTATGTTTTTATATTATTAAGATAGGCATTTTGTAGTTATTATTGTCAGGGAAATTGTTTCCGAATGTAAAACATTAATGTTATTTACAGTTTTGAAATTAAAATTTAAGGAAATTGAGAAAGGGGAGTCAATCGATTTCACAGCATCCATTTAAGTCTTATGATATTATTTCAGCGAATGTGAGATAGATGTATATTTCCTATTAAATAAAATTTTAAAAATATCATCTTTTAAAAATATAAGTTTCGATTATGATATTTTTAGAAAATATAATTTAAAAAAAATTAATTTAAATAATTTTTAACTTCAATGCAACTAAGCCAATAATTTTTATAAAATCTATAATTTAAAAAAATTAAAATATTAACTATTAAAATATTCACAATCAACTCTATTTTTATTTGTCAATGAATTTTAATTCGATATTTTCATATTGCATTTTACATAATGTTGATGTGCTCTTGTGACATTTTCTGCTTGTTAAGAGATTTCACAATGTGGCAACTATAATTGCTCAGTTATGTTTAGGCTTCGATAGCGCGATGTTTTAGCAACATCTTTAGTTTTGCTCAATTATACAAACTTGAATTATCCAACCAAATTTCATATTATAATCTAGAAACTCACAAGTAGCGTATACTACTAAACATACAATATTAAGAACCACCCATTTTCCCTAATGTCACGTTTTCCAAAAATATTGTATCCAAACCATAATAAACCGGATCCTTGTCAAATAATTTGAGGGAAAACAGTGAAGCTAAGTAATTCAAGAAAAAAAATTCCGAATTTGAAATTTTATTTTTGTTTTAAGAAATGTGTAAACACAACAAAAACATAGAAACAAGGTAAAAGCCTTTATTTGATTATAAAGATTCCGTGTGTTTATGGATATGTCCAATCTGAGTTGCTGTTCAGGATACAGTCATACAAAAACTCAAATTTAAAATCTTAGTTTCGAATATCTTGGATTATACAACACATAAACAGTGGTATAAGTAATAGTAGTAATTTGAGACTTGCAGCCACGTGTTTCCACGGAGATGCTCATGAGTTTTAATGCTAATAAAAATTTCAACAAAGGTTGTTGTAAGTGAAGTTTCAAGTATAACGTATCTCTTAGTAAGAAATTAAAAAGTCAAATAAACTTTACCAGAGTGAGATTCCTAAAAAATAAAAAAAAAATTTAGCATCATTTAGGTAAATTTTTATAAAATATTAAAAATACACACACACATTTATAAATTTACGTATGTATATAATAAATAATTCTATAAATATTATTATAACAATGTGGAATAACATAATTTACTTATGAATTTAAAAAATATTTATGAAAGTAGTGCACAATAAATTTGAATATAATTTTTTAAATTTTTTTGCATCCAGGTTTTTTAAGTTACAAATGAATATTTTTCAATGTATATGCAAAAACTTAATTGCAAAACATTTCATTTAGAGATAATAATTAAAATTTCAAATGCAGTTTTTGGGATAAAGTAATCACATAAAATTGAAGTGCTATGTGTATCAAAATATACTTTGTGATTTAAAATTATGTCGTCAACTAAATGTACGATACTCAAAAAGTATTTATTTTTATCATTTGGAAGTGTGTGTAAACGATTAAAAGCAGATGTGCCCCAATAAGGAGAACGGATGCCTCATCTGTAAGATGTCGATATATTTGTCGTTGCAGCGGACAATACATCAACAGAAATGGGGAAAAAATCGATTCCCAGTGTATGTCATGTTCCTTTCTTTGATTTCAGTTTGAGGTGCTCCGCTTTTGAGATTTCAAAGGACACAAATACACGTGCTCCATTCACTTCCGAAAAATATCATCAATAGGTTTTTCTCAAAAGAACTCAAAGATAAATGTCTATTTCTTTATGCATGGCATAATAGTGTCAGCGGTAAGCAGCGAAACGTATGTTTGGCAGAATGCTTTAAAAAACGTTTGTCAAGAAAAACACTCAAGGAAACAAAAGTTTTTACTATGAAGCAATTCAAAATTCTCCTCACAATAGACGTCATTCATTTAAACGAGTGGAATTTTCTATGCTGACAGCCAACTTTTACAGTTTGAAGTATCAGAGGATATTTCGAAATGGCTTTCTCTAGAGAATATTTTGTATTCATTTTTTTTATCAAAAGTCACTATAAAAAATTCATTTACATCTACTCTAAACAATTACATCTTCGCTAAAAACTGCTTATTGTGTCTTACAACAATGATTTATAGATTTATATCCATAATGTCACTTTATAACCGCAATGTAATAATGTATTAAGTAATAAATGTAGTATACAATATTATTTAATCTTACTATACATTTTCAATTGAATAACATAATAGAAAAGTTAATAGGTTCATATCTCAGCTTTAAATTAAATCCCATATTTTAACTCTAGATTACAATTTAGTACTTGTAAAACTTAAGTCTGCGTAAGGATCTCACATTATGATCTGAATGCTAAGAAGCAACATTTTGATAAAATATTTAAATCGAGTATGAAAATTTTAAACTAGTTTAATTTGTTCTTTCAAATGTGTTTAAAAAAACACAAGTAATTAAGTTATTTATGAATATATCAAGTATTTAAATATTAATAACTTAATTATTTACGTTCTTTTTTTCATTAAATTATTGATTTAACCATATATATATATTTATTGCTCCGGTTATATTATTTGGATTATGCTTTCCTCGTTTTTTTCTCTTCAATGCAAATCTACTATACCAAGGAATGAACTATG
>JAPDSC010073189.1:295399-333856 GCA_026290005.1 Latrodectus geometricus | reverse complement strand
ATATAATACGAAATTTTAAATAAGTATAAATATTAAAAAGAAAATCATTAAAACTTATAAAACGGCAAGTTTTTCGTTTGTGGGTAGCAGCTCTTCCTTTCTTTTTCTGCATTTTTCTCTTTTACCAACAAACTCTTATTTTCTGCTTTTGATTTATCCCAGGCTGCGTAGTTGATTTATGAACATAATTATTAGATTTTAAATGTATTTCTCCAAATAAAATTTAAATTTTAATCAAAATTAAAAAAATTGAAATCTTGTTTGCCTTTGAAGCGATTTGGCGTCCTTCTGCAAGCAGCACACAAGAATGGGCTCTCTTGTCCCCCGCAATACTCCACTGGATTAAAAGGGAGTATTAATAGATCATTAGAATATCAAAACAAACTGAAACTAATAAGGAATTAATGTAACTAGTATTTTGTTAATGTAACTTTTTTAGGAAAATACCTAAGACTGTTTAAAGAAACATATAGAAATTAGTCGCATGGAATACATTAAAAATCACATTTTATTTTACCAAAAACACTCACAATGCTGTCCAAAAAACATTCATTCATACTATAACTAACAGAAATGTAGAAACAATTACATTATTAATAATATCAATAATTTATCCTCAAAAGACAGATAGGGATGCGATTTTATTTTATCTCCGATTCGGCTTATTTTGTTAATTATTATTTATACTCTTTTTGGCAGTTACATTCAGGTTCTAAAATACTAGATTCCGCACCCTCTAGTGACTGACATAGAATGTTAGAGAGGGTATATAAGTATGCGATGTAAATGAATCATATATTTTTAAAAACCAATAAAGTCATTTTAATATGAAATATTTATAAAATATAATTATTTGAATAGTCATCTAAATAATGTTGTTTTACATTGTTTCCGAAATAAAAAGATATTTATTTATAGAATGAAGTAATAATTCAACTTAATTTATAAATATCAAGAGTACAATAGGAAATATTTCAAAGATATATTTCGGTGTTGATCTAAGATTTTTAAATATTGATCTAATATTTTTAAGTATTGATGTAAATAGCAAAAAGAATGATTGTTATGAATTTTATGTAAAAATATAGACAAAGAATTTTAGAATTTGTACAAACGAATTCTTAGAGAAAATTTAAGAACTTTTTATCTGATTTCTCCAGTCTGCGTATAATTGTAATGGTTTTGCCTTTTCTATAGTTATAGATTTTTATTCATGTTATTAAAATTTAATAATGTGATTTATATTATACAAGATTTCCAATATTAAGTTATTAAGATTTTATTCAAATGAGTTTTCCAATATTCATAAATGTTTATCTAAACACTAGAAAAGAATCAGATGAACTTTCTTTATTGCAAGAATACTGTGATATATAGAATTCATTTCTAAATAATAGATTTGTCAAAACTTTTGTAGATCTTTAAAACTGATTATCAATATCCACCAATAATAATAATTTTGCATTTTTAGAATTGTCAGTGTTTTACATTCTATCAAGATTTAAATGCCGAAATTAATAATTTAAAATTTTCATATAGTGTGTTATATTCAACAAAATTCACACCCTAGTTATTAATGTTTGAAAAGTTTTATATCATTAATTATAATTATTGTAACTTTTAAGCTGACTGAATAAATTAACTGAAGTGAGTCTGTCCTATTTAGACATTGCTCCGACGAAACAAATCACCCAAACATTATCTTTTGTAAAAATTTAAATATGAAAAATTAATTTCGCATTATTTGTGTGCAAATCTGAATTTATCTTTGATGCCTTTATTTATGTTTGTCTTCTTCTATTACTTTCTCTTTTTTTTTGTAAATAACTCAGTTGTAAAGATTTTTATGAATAATGGCATTGTGTGATAAAACATTTTCTGTAAAAAACACAGCATTTCTTATATATGTATTCGGACAAAAAGAGAAATTAATTCTGTAGCAGAATCACAAAAGCATTTGTGTTTTATAGCTGCTCTGAAGAAGTTCCAGGACTCCGGGAAGATGACTAATGTTGTCCAACTGCCAATTTGTAAATGCAACTTGAAAGCCTCTGACAGTCTTTTGCCTAATCTGAGATGCTCGAGCGTAATCATCCCTGTTTCTATTCCAAAATCTGCATTTAAATTGCTGGCGATAACTCCAACTTGACGCTAGCATACAAGACTGACTGACACAGAAGGGAGAGAGTTATTTAAATAATGGCATAGAATTTGGATTTGGACACTGCGCTTCAGATGAGAAGCCAGATATTTTATTCACAAATAGAGTGATAAAAAATGTTTGGAGCAAAACATAAATCAATTTATATCTAAATAAAGAAAAATATTTTATTAAAGCATACTAAAAATAAAGAAATATCAAGAACATCTCTATTGTTGTATATTGATAACACTATTTACAGAATTTTTAAAAAATATTTTGTATACACTTTGAACGTAATCATTTTCAAATGCACTCTTATTCTAACATGTTTTTATTTATACAAAATATCACAACCTTATATCGTATATATATATATATATATATATATATAGAGATATTTATATTAATATTTATATTTATATATATATATATATATATATATATATATATTGGTAGAAATCAACTATTTACACTATTTACACAAAATATGCACATAATACGTTAAATTTATAAGGTTATTCTAACTTAAATACAAAATATTACGAAATATTATGTAAAATACTTAAAAACCTAAACAAATCATGTATTACTTTTAATTTTTATTTGCGATAGTCGCAAACGTAATTTGATATTTTTAGCATATAAACATCAAAATGATAGGGAAGATAAATGTTTTAATCCTTTCACATTTAGATGTATTGCTAAGGAAGCTTCTTTTAATTATATATATAATATGTACGTATAAAATTAAGATATAACTCCAAGTATAATACATGTATAATTCTAAGTAGCTCAGATAAATAAAAGGATTAAAGAATTTATCTAAATTCTCTAACAATTAAATGATCTTTTTCTGAAAGCATTTCTGTTTGTCATAAGTTCTTTTATGTTTCTCTTTAGAGAAAGGAAATAATGTGGAGCTGTAGATGTATTTTTCTATTTCGGTTTGATTATTTTCTCTTGTTTCGCAGTTCAGAAGGAACTGTGCCCCTTGGACTGCTTGTCCTTCTTCTTTTTAAAAATGTCGATGTCAGAAATTCCCCTTAAAGGCTCGTCTCTGTTAAGTACACACATTACTGGAACGACTTCGTTGATTGGAAAAGGTTTCCCAGGTGCATTACAGGAACACTTCCGCTTATGATTCATCAAGATACTGCGGTGCTTTTCCTGCTGCTTATTTCTATCAGAGTCTCATTTTCTGACGAGAACTATTTAGAGATTAGATGCGGAAAATAGCTCGTTTTTTTGTTCACCGTAGCTATTTTCCTACTTTAAATAAAATATTTGTTTTCTGCGGTCACACGTAATGTGTTCTTACAATTTAACGCTCATTTTCCCTAAATTTATACAAATGTATCAGTTATAGAATATTATTTGTCAGTCGAGTTCTCGTCCATGTTTGAACTGAAAACTCAAATCAGAAATGGAATGAAATTATATCCGGATGTTAGTAACTGGCTGACTTATTTCCTTGGTTATGATTAATATTGAAATTTTGTTTGCAGCACTTGAAATCAATTTAATTTGAAAACAATAATTAGGATTCAGTGTAAATTTCTTTGCGCCACTATGCAACTAATTTAAATGATGTAACACAAGATCTCTATTCACTTCCACAATGAAGTGATGCAGACATTTTCACTACTTTTAATGCTGGGCTGACAATGAATTCGTGAACAAGCTGTTCTTCGGTTCAACACATCATGGCTTTGAATCCCACTTCGGCTTTCGATGAAAATTGTGTTTTGCAATAGGCTCGGGCTAATTAGCTGCAATATGCAAAATTGACATATGAAGGAAGAACAAAACTATTTTGATTTCTCTTAAAGTGTCCTTACCTGCATAATCACTGGGGTTAGAAAAAAATATGCTGGACATCATCTTGTACTACATTACTATACAACTTTTTTGTAAAAGAAATGTTCTGTTTACTCTGATTTTAAATAAATAATTTTATTTACCCACTGCAATGAACGTGTTTTCAGTACACCCAATATTCAACCTATCACACTTTAAAATTGAAGAAAGTAGTCTTTATTTTAGTATTTAATAATATCGTTATACTAAAAAGAATTTTCAATATTTTCATACTTCACATTCCATTTATTTTTAACATAATTTCATTTACTGGTGAAAGAAAAAATGTTTTTAATCAAGGCCAACTAAATAATTCCTTTGACACATTCCTTTGAAAATGGGTACTATTACAAGCTATTTCAGTAAATTTTGCATACTCTTGTAGCAGGAAAATTATCGTGCTCAGAAATAATCAAGCATAATCACTTTCGATATCTCAGTAACTTCTGATTTTTTTAACCCTACCTAGATTAGAATAATTTATACACCGGGTACAGTCTAATCGCCAAAAGCATTTTCACCACCACCGCAAAACCCCCTTCGGAGAAGACTTTACATGGAAAATAGGAAGTTATCATTTGTCGCATGGGAGGAAATCTAAAAAACTTCCTACCAACATTTACGCAGAAAATCCTGACATGCATGCAAGAGGCCTGCACGCAGGGGACATAAATGTATCATCTACCTCCAGTTGTTCAACCCTGGCTGGAGTTGAACTCGAGATCTAAAGATATTGAAAACAATGTTTTACCACTAGACGACCTCAATGCTCAGAGTCGCTAACACATTGAGTGTTCTAATCAGTCCCAAAAAATAATTGAAACATCTAGTTTCGAAAAAAATACTTTTATGCCTCTATTAATTATTCAATGACTAAAACACACCAGCAAACTTACTTACAAACATTGCAAATGTCGTATCGAAGTCGGTTTTTACATGAAGTGATTGGCTGGTCATAAACTAGCTGGTCAATTGATGATGTGTGCCCAAAGGCTGCATATTCACTTGTCATGCTGCTAAAGTAAACCATTGCGTTCCTTTCTTGACGTACTTGTTTTAAGCGGTCATCTGTGTTGAGATCATGGGAGTTTGAAATCTGACAATTAGAATCATTGATTCTGAGCAAGAATTTAATCTTTTTCCTTACCGATGAAACTTAATCTAGCACCATTTCAAATTATTATATTATTTATAAGATCAGCTTATAATTCTTCAATGGCCTTTAAAATTGAAGCTATATTCTTTTTTGTTATAATTTCATGTTAAAATCTGCTTCCTATAATTCCGTAAATACCATATATGCATTTTTTGTTATATACGTCTTATATAAGTAGAATTAAATTCAATTGTTATATATTTATTGACCAACAGTAAAGCTTGTTTACTTACAAATTTAAAAACCCAGTTAGCAGACCATGATAAAAAAATTCGCAATATATTATATTGATTTTTTATATTATACTGAAGATCAGCGAAATACAGGAATGTAAAAATGAATGAAAAATGCAGTTGTTTTGAAATTGTTTTTAAAAATAAATTAAGAAAATATCTTCAATCCAAAAAAATGTCTTAACAGGAAATTTAATTAATAGAAATGTTTTAAAAATCAAATATTTCATTATTTTCATGAAAAAACCAATAGGTTCAGTAAAAAAGATATGTAAATATCATTTTTGCTAATTAACTTGTTAACTAATAAACTCTTTCACCTTTTCATCTATTAGACATCGATAAATTAAACATTTATGTTTGCAAAAAATTAAAATAAGGCTTTAATTAAATGAAGTCCACTTTTTCAGCATGAATGTATATTAATTTGAAGTTTTGGTTCAGGGCATTCTGTTTCAAATAAATTGAAAGTGAATATATTTATAAATAAAAACATGCCACATATTTTTAATGGATAATTTAAATTAAATATTCAACAGACAACGAAAATTAATCATATTCTTTGGCAAACTTAATCTTGAATTTACCCTTCGGAAACAAATCCAATTTTTCTTTTTACTTGTCCGATACAAAATGATTTCATCACAAAATTTTAATTACCCAAAATCTTAAGCAGAATAAATGGCAGTAATCAAAATGTGAAGTCGGACCATTTTCGTACTGCCTAGATGAAGATAGAAGAGTTCATGTCTTCAAGAATTGATAATTTATCATAAGAGCCAATACAAAAGCTTATTGGAAGAATCTTTGTTTTGAAATTTTAATTTTGTAAGCAACAACAAAAATTTAAATTATAGCAATTTAAAGGAGTGCAAAACTTTTAATTAAAATCGCTAACTTTGTATTTCTTTTTGGCTAGTAAAATGCAACTAAGTAAGGAAATTATTTCTAAACTTTAGCTTACGTATAATTTTTAAATTGCCACTGATGTTTTATTTAGTATGATATAATATGAATTGTAAGTATATAAGGAATGAAATATGCAAAAATTAGAAGCATAATTTTATTTAAGTTGTTAATTAAAACAATCATCATTATAATATTAATTGCATTCGATTTAAAGATGAAAGTTTGGGAATTGCGTAAAGAAATTTTTTAGCAATCTAATCGCTGAGTTTTCTATTTTTGATTGGCTAGTAAATGAATATACCTAACAATTGAGATTTCGTATTCATTTCTACTTTTATGTAATACATTTTAAATTTTTTGTGTGTTTTGATTGTTATACTATAATACAAATACTAAGTAAGTGAAGTATGATGGGTAAGATTTATAGAAAAATTTTAAATAAGCCAATCTTTACCTTAATATTAAGTCTTTTGAAATTATAAAAACAAATATAAATTTTAGAAAGCTAAAAATATTTTTTATTGTATACATTTTTAAATTAATTTAATTTTGACTTATAAGCAAATGTTTCAAACAGCTGTGAAATTTATTTTGAATTCCAAATATTTTACATATACTTGCTAAATTATCACACTTATTTCAACTATTACTTTATAATATAAATAATTAAATTAAATTTTGGAATATATAAGTTATAAGCAATTTAATTTAAAATGTTAATTAAGGCATACTTAATTTTAATATTAAATTAATTCAATTTGAAGCTGAAGACATGTCATTTTTTTAAAGGAAGAAATAGTTAGGAAAACAAAATTCAAATTTGCAGTTTCACTTTGATTGGTAAACAAACATATAACAGCGATTACACTATCTACCAATTTATAAAGTTTCGGATACCCAAGCAAATGAGGATAGCTCTGGTTCTCATCCGTGTCATGCCTTTAGTACCTGAATATCGAGTTCGTTTTCTTCCAGAAAGCCATTATTGCCAAATACCATAGAAATGGCCGATTTTTATTAGACATATCTAATGAAAACCTAATGAACTAACAATAATGAATAATATCTAATGACCAAAATAGACAGTGGCTTTTGTGATTAAGAGGTGGTAGATTAATGGTGATTGTGTCAGGATGGAGTTTGACCCAGCAGACCCATGGAAATTGAGATAGAGACCAACGAGTGCTCTACAAATGATGGCAGAGAAACCACACCAAATCAATAGCTCATTACTTCAGGCGTTCCAAAAACATCTGAAAATGTTGTTTAAATAGATACATTTATTGTTTTGAATGGTCGTACTTTCACTCATATGTCTTTGATTACAAAATCCAACATCGATCAGGTGGTGTGAGGCATGTCAAAATTGTTTCGTTGATTTTTGGAAAAAGCTTATGAGGAGTGAGGAATCAAAGTTCAAAATCTATCAATCTATGAAAATGTTATGGTTTGATTAACCTCTTTTTTCCAGAGTATATTGTTTGTAAAATAAATTGTAGAAGAGATATTGCTTAAGATGTTTCTCATCGTAGGAAATGGACCCTTGATCTTTATTCCTGGTAGGCTCAATGCCTAACATGGATTGAATAGCGGAATAGGTGTCGTTTATCCATATACGCTCAACTCATACGTTATATACGCTATTTAATACAACATTTTCTTCTTAAACTTTGAGAATTTTAAAAAGCGGATCATTGTTACTGCCAAGATGACAGGACCAGCCACGTTGCGATGTCAACCATTGATTGATGTCTGTCAATGAGGTCAGCGATGTCAACCATTGATTGATGTCTGTCAATGAGGTCAGCGATGTCAACCATTGATTGATGTCTGTCAATGAGGTCAGCGATGTCAACCATTGATTGATGTCTGTCAATGAGGTGAACGGACTGCCTTATCGGCCAAAGTTCAGACTTGAATCTTTTAAGAACTCTTCTGAGGCTGTAGCAAACATTCAAAATCGGGGAATGAACTTCCAGAGCTTGTCCAAGCCGAGCGTAAGAAAATAACACTGTCTGTTATCCAAACACTTGTGAATAATAGAAATAATATAATTACATCACGTTTATTTGCGCCACCAATTATTGAATAAGAATAAATTGAGCTTATATCTTTTATCATATGTCTCCATATATTTATTTTGGAGGATGAAATCACGACTTTCCTAACTTTAATAAAATGTTTTATTTATTAACAACAGAATCTAACGTCGAAATAACAATCTGAATCTAACAATTTTATATAATAAACAGTGAAGTGTTTGTAATCAATCATAAGACAAGTTTAATTCAAATTGTAAAATTAATCAATTTTTATTTTAATGTTAAGTGAATTCAATTTCAAATTAAGAGTAAGCGAATTTTAATTGAGTTGGAAAATTTGATGAAATAAATTGCTAATTCTTCTGTTTCCTTTTAGCTGATAATAAATGCATATCAGAATATGGTTATTACATATTTATCTTGACTTTTAAAAAAGTCATGTATACTTGCCGAATTCAGTTATATATTTTATCGTTATGGTATAAAGTTATTATTATATTTTACATTTATATTTTATCATTATGGTATAAAGTTATGGTATAAAATTGATTTATTGAAACAGGAGTGCTAGTACTGCATTAAAAATACTTTAAAATTAGAACTGAGATTAGCACTTATTTTGAATGATTCCCTAAAAAATGAATTAAGGATTAAATGTAAGAAAATAAATGTACTGAAATTTAAGTTCGTCTATAAGAAAACACTTTATATTTTATTAAACTACGTAAAAGAATAAATAAATTTACCAATTTACTATAGATTTAAAATATGCATTCTTTAACTCAACAGTAAACTCCTTTGTTATAATTAATATAAACAAAATTTCCTATTTATTTTGAAATGTTTTAATTTTCTTAAATTAGGCTACTGTACTGGAGTTAATTCTTTTTTATCTCGTGCTGTACATACTACCCAGCGCTTATTCATTAACTAAATGGTAAAACTAGTTACTTAATATAAGATAAAATAAATGAAGTTAATATACGAAAAATTTGTCTTCATTAGGAAGCTCTAAAAGTTATTACTTCAATATGAAGAAAAACAATGATCATTGATTAAAAACAAGAAACAAATCGGCTATCAAAAATAGTATCCGTTTCCTCAAAACCTCATCGAATTACGATTTATGTTTCAAACAAGAGTAATTACTGGCATTTGTTACCTTCATTTAATTTAGAAAAAAAGATCCAGCTATATGACTTCGTTAATGTTTTCTTTTAACCCATTTACAGAAAATGCAATTAGAGAATAAACCCATTTTTTTAAATTGCGCGAGATTCATTTTGAATCAGTGGACGATTTGAAAAAGATTTAATCTTCTTCTCGGGGCAAATTGAAATTAACGGCCACGAAATTAAAGAAAGGTAATAATATTCAATTTAATCTTGGCCACAAAATAATTGAATGAATCATTACTGAAACAAAAAAAATATCTATGATGTTTGTGGTTTTATGTGAGCATTTTAGAAGTAATTAGTTATCATTACTACAAGCTGATGAATAATAGCTGATATAATAGCCAAGACTTTTATGGAAGCTAATGTATATTGCTTCGTGTTTTCGGTTGCAGTTTTAAAAATCATTAACTATTTGTGGCTTTAATATAAATAGTTTATTTTGGTTTTTTTAAATTCAAATAATTTAAGAACACGAAAGAACAATTCATTTAAATAAATAAAATTTACAGAATAAATAAAAATGCGTAAAATTACTTGGAAAAAATACATTTTATAACATTTATTGATATTAGTGAATATATTTAATGAATTATTAGGCAGTAATAATAGTTTATATAATTTATACAAATAAGTATATAAATGTGAAATTTTAACTATGTAATATTGAAAAAAATTCTGTATAATATGTTATTATTTAATTCAAAAATGAAACTAAATATTGGTCAATATACTTAATATTTTTAGTAATTCTAATACGATAAGAAGAAAAAATATTTTAGAATAAAAATACATACAATTTTAACTGTGCAATTTTGGGGAAAAAAATTGCATATATTTGAATATAATATTTTACAGTTTAATATGAAAATTGCACTACATATCAGTCAATAACGTAAAATATTCGTACTGACTAAAATCATTAAAATATTTTCACAAAGTAAATTGGTTTAATAAATATAGTTTTAAAATCAAACTATGTAATATTGTGGAAATTGTTGTATAACGTTTACATTATATTTTAATAATTAATTATTTTCAATCTATAGCATTTATATACTACTTTTCGACCTAGTATATGTTGGTGATTACATTTAATGAATTTGAGAAAAGTAATGATATTTTAAAATCTATTCACAATATTAAATATATTTTAGTAAATACAAGTGTGACATCCTTATTGAGTAATAGCATGGGAGTTGCAACTCTTTTTTAATAGCTTTTTTATAATTTAAATTGAAAGTAAAATACAGCTTCACATAATATGAAAGTATTCCGAACTGAATATATGAAAATACCATACGTTTTCGATTCCTAGAAAATGTATGGTATTTTCATATATTCAGTTGCAACTTTTTAATAGCCTTTTTTATAATTTAAATTTTAATACATTTTCTAGGAATCGCAGTGAGTGAAATGTTCACAGATTATTCATTTTCTCTTGCAGTTCTTATCAAGACGAAATGTTAAATAATCAAATAGGGTTTTTGAATAATATGTAAACATTTCATTATAAAAAAAAGGCTCGCGTAATAATTAACTAAAGTGACCATACCACTTATAAAATTGTTTCAGAAGGAGAAGGAGTTTTGTGTGAACAAACTTTAATTACTTAAGTAGACTGTTTGAAAAACCTATACATTTGTCGATAGGCGATTGCATTTTTAAAATGCAAATTTATAAATTATAACTGCCAGAGTAATCTGTAGTTATCAAACTTCATGGATTTAATATATATCTTTTGATAATTATTGAAAAGTATTGCAATGTTATATGCAAATTATATTTAATAAACAGTAAGAGAGTTTCTAAACTACATTTGATCTATATTTTCTAAATCAATACATTATGTATGCAAGTTCAATGATTAATTCCTGGCATATAATTGTTTATTTATTATAGATTTCCAAGAAATAATTTCTGCGGCTTTAAAATTCGCTAAAACAGTCAATTTCCTCACAATTGTGAATCACAATCAAGTGACGAAGTTGACAGCTCAGCTGACACTTTCCTCTCCACACCAATGGAAGGATCTATAACTTAAAATAAATGCCACAGTTGCCACAAGGAAACTCAATGGATCTCTTATTGGATCAAATATGAAACGTATTACCTCTCTGTTACGCAGAAGGTAACTTTCCCAACAATGGTTCCACGGCTTTTAAATGATTGAATGGTTTTTCTTTTTTCATATAAGTAAACAATGCACACTTTTAAGATAAATGTTAATGCTTAGTTTTATTAACATTCCTTTATATTTAAAGAAGGTTTACATACATAAATTTCAATGTATAATGTTTTTGTTTATAGTTTTGCTCTTTAGCATCAATTCTCCTGGGTTCAATTCCAGACACTGTTGATCAGTGAATGATAAGTCTTGTTCTTCTGTTTCTTACAAAGACGTGCATTGTGCTGAAGGCTTAGTGATTTTCTTTCATTGCAATGCATTAATGCAGCTCATAATCTATGAAAAGCCCTAAGTGTCTTAATCAGCCCTTGATCTGTCTGAAACGTGTTTTTAAACTGCTTAATTACTTATAAGTCGTAGTAGATATGGCAAGAAGATCAGGAGTAAAACTGCTCAGGAATAAAGTTAATATATGGTATTTGTTAATATATGGTTGAAATATGGTATTTATGTAGTCTTAGCTTAAATTCACTTTTGAATACCTAAAATTCCCTATAAGTAGAGTTAATGTTAAACTTAAATTCATTTTTATTTTAACAAATCGGTACTTTGCATATTTTATTTAATAACATGGAGTTCCTTTCTTTTTAAGAAATGCCAGTTTTTAAGATTTAGTTTATGCGAAACCATTTGCTGAGAAGTAAAGAATAATAACAAGATCAATAACGATGGTGTTGAATTCTAGTAAGGAAAACTACACCAACACAGCTGTGAGCCAATAGCAGAGCATATTTTATAGAATAGCATAAAATATATATTTTTTAAGAATAGACAAGACATTCCCTTTTCATTTTTCTACATAGACTCTTTATTTTTTAAAAGAGTTATTTTCTTCATATACAAGAATTCGCATTTTCGTCTATAAAATGTAAAGTAATTATAATACTAATAATTGCATAAGAAAGATAATAACTTGGCTAAGTAAATGAACAAAATATAGGAAAACGTGATACTTTAAGTTAGTACTCGTAATTTACAATTTCTATATTATTTAAGTTTACTATTAACCCCCTAGAATACTGCATACCATGTTCAAATTTTCCCAGACAAAAAAAGATCTATTTGGCACAGAAATGTTTTGATTTTCTTTCTTCACAAATAAGATTGGTAGAGCCCAACTCTAGGCAAGAAACAAGAGAGAATGTTACTGAACTGAAGTTCAGTTGAATCTCGTTCTTGTTAAGGTTAAGTCAAAAGGATTTCTAATTTAAGATGAGAAAGGTAAATCGTAGGTCAAGAATGAATCTTTGATGGTCAAGACGAAATCGTTCTATGTTTTGCCAAGACACTCACGCGTGTAAATCGGAAACTTTGTTAAGTATTTCCTGCATGACACAATAATAATCCGTCCTTTTTGAATTATCAAAAGCACCCAATCTCACATATCCTTCGTTAAATGCCCATTGTTCTTCAAGGTGGCTCTGTGAACAATACGAAACATACAAATGTATAACAGAGTATTTTACAAATATATGTACTTGAACACAAAAAAATTTTGAATAAATACTTATAAATATTTTATAATTTATAATAATTTATAAAATTTACTATGCGATATAATATTTTACTTTACTTTTATGTATGTTTTGTATAAAAAGAAGTCAACCTAAATAATTTCTAATAAAATGAATTTGTTGCAAATTTTGATTTTTTTCCCGCATCTAATATTAAAAACGAATCCTTTCCTTCATTCATTAAGTGATGAATACATTCACACACACAACCACAAAAAATATTTCTTTAATTTAAATCAGCATTTATAACATTTATTTACATCAAATTATAATTGTTAATATAAAATGCTTTTTAATAAAAAATTGTTTTAGAAGAATGGACAATATGTTATCAAAATGAATAGTTAGGAAATATAATGGTAATATATTTTATTTTAACCTATTTAAAATTATGTAATTTATTAAATTCATTTGTTGATAAAGAAAAATTTATAAAAAATGAAATTTCAAATCTATACAGATAGTTATCTGAATTTTTAGTATTGCACAAATTCATGAGAACATATATAAATTCAATTTTATAATTTAAGTATATAATGCATTAATTAATAAGTAATATAATTTAATTTTGTGTTGATTGAAAAAAAGTGTTTATATATACAATGATTAAATCAAATTGTGAATAAATATGAAATGTGTTACTTATTAAGTTATTTGTTTTATTGACACTGAAGTTTGTATTTTTATGTCTACGCTTTCGTTGTATCATTTTTTGGTAATTTTAAACTGTCTTATTTTATTATTACCATCTTCTTTCAGAAATTTGAATTTTACTAATGTGAATTAATACTAGAAAAAAAAGAAATTATTTCTGAGAATGACACATTTATCTCGCAGCTTGTCCTGGAACTTGCGCCACAAAACCCAACCAACCCTAAGACACATTTATCTTTCAAAATATATAATTCCTTTCGTAGTCCGGAAATAATTGTTGCAAGAATAAAGATAATTTAAATTAAAGTATAATATTCTTAACACTCTTTTTTGGGGGAATTTTTTATTCCGACAAAAAAATTGAATCAAAATGTTCCTAATCAATGAACTGAAACGATAATTCATATTACTTCAAACCAATCTGGCTTCATTGCTTCACAAAAAAAATGTGTAGTAAAAAATATAACTTTTTTAATTTTTTTAAAATTTTTAATCTGATATTTTAGCCAAGTTTCAATGACTCAAATTTGCTTTTAGATCTCCCGAAGATACCTGTTTTTCATTGTAGTATATCCATAGAGGCCATTCTTTAATCAAATTTTTTATACGTTTATGAATGACATTATTATTAAATTACAAAATAAATTTATCTTAAAATTTTTCTATGCATTTTTTATATTACTTTTTCACTTAAAATAATGGTTTGGTTAAAATTCTATTTTGAAAACAATGCATAAATGAGACATATTTGTCAATATTTTATGCAGAAAATTATGTTTGCTATTATTTATAAATATCGTCATGCACTTTCAAAAAAATATGTATAATCTTGTTTATACTTGAACATAGAATTTAAATGCATCCCACCGCATTAAAAAAAAAACCTTTAAATTAGGGGTACGGAAGATTAAATTTATTATCACACTGCAGTTGAATTGCAAATTAACATTTCCTATGGCTTTACTGAAAAGTTATTACTCTTCCAGTACTTATGGTTTACATGGCATCAGTGGCTTGCTTGATTAGGTCGTTATCCTCATTATCTGAAGAGAATGAGTTCAAATCCCAATCCTACCAAAGATCTCTCAAGTTCAATAATGAGGGCTTGAACAATAGATCGTGTTCTCAATATTTTGTGAAATATTGCCTCCAAAGTGATCAATCAGTTCTGGGGTCTTCTGCTTAACCTAGCTTCTAAATTACTAACATCCAGCCACCTTCATGGTCAGGTTAGCAAGTACCTGAAAGAGAGTAAAGTAACCAGTTTAGCACTATCTGTTTGCCTCACTCTATAAAATTGACATGTTTCCACCCCTCTGTGGAATATAATGGCGTCATAGAGAGTCCCATTTGAGAAACACAAAAAAAAATTGATATCATTGCTTCCTAACAGTGTAATTTTAAAATCTACAAAAGCAAAATCTGACTCTACGTATCCACTAAATTTCACTTAGAGTTAAATTGAAAACAACTGTATGGAATGGGGTGAAACACCCGGATACTGGTCATTAGATTATTTGAAAATCAAGATGTATACTTTGAAATTTCTCGATTAGCCTTTAAAAATAAATTAAATGTTGTCTTGAACTTACTTAATGACTGTTGTATCAAAATACTTTCAATACTAAAAGTCCTCCCGTTTCAATGACATAGAATTGTTTCTTTCAATTTCTTTTATAATTGATACAACTGAGAACAGAACTGGACAGTAGAAAAATATGATTAGCATCAAGTCAACCAATGCTTACGTTCGTTAAGAGAAATTTTTAAATTAATGATTTTTGTTCATTTTTAATGTGTAAATAAATATTGTATTTTTCTCTTAGTGAACATGTTATTAGCATTCTCTATATGGGATTGATCGGAAATGCATTTGACAGCAAATGAAAAAGAAAAATCTTGATTTCAATACATAATATCTTTGTCACTAAAGAATTTCCTTTATTCCAACTATAATTCGATTTATATTGATTGAATTCTATGCATGATACTTTATTTGGAAATGGAAAAACTTTCTTAATATATAAAATTAAGTAAGCAAATTTTGCTATTTTGCCGAATAACAAAATTTCTCAGAAAGTTAGTCATTTATTGTCACTAGAAGTCATAACCGTATAGTTATATAAAATTAGAATATATGTATAAAATTTCGCAAGGAAAGATACATATGATTAATTCACAGCATTTTTAAGTCTCATTTATTTTTAAGAATACCTTTGTTTTTCTTTGAAGACAAAGTAAACATTTATTGTTCAGATGTAAGAACCTAGACTAATGATAGCCATAAATTAGACTATGAATGATGAAGATTTATGACCCCGTTATTGGTCTGTTCACTAGCAAAGAAACAACTTTTATACCAGGAGTTTTGGAATTTTCTGTGTTTGTCCTGCCTTGCGTCATTAAGACAGAGAATACCTCAGTTTCGTGATTTTTCATCCTGACGTAAAATAGCGTCAAGACAGAACTCGTAAAAAGCACCTCAATTGAACACAGCCAATTTATCTGCGCATTGGAAAAATGTTATCTGTTAGTTGAACATATTTTATTTTTCCTCTTATAGTAACAGATTCAACGTTCGTTACAAAAGAGGAAACATCCTAAGAACTTTACTGCCCAATTGAAAAGGAATAGTTTTATGCCCCCTCATAAAAAGTGCATTAGTGTTTTAATGTTCGTATTTAAGTAAAAATGTGAATATTATATTACAATGATGAAATTTTCAGTCATGAATTTATAATTTTTGTCGTGATTACAAAGGTTGTACACTCACAAAATTCAAGTAAACTTTATCCTGTTATCGAGATTTTCAACCATCTCATCAGCTAATTTCAACCAAAGCTTATAAAAATGGAAAAAATTTTATTGATATGAATATGATGAAAAGCTTCAACAATGTTTCAAATTTTTATGATTGTTTTATAATCACCGTGAGAAATATTTCTATACATATTCGGATTGAATGAAGTGAATCAAAACATATTTCTCTTAAACTTCAATCAGTTTAATAGAAAAATTATTTAAGTTAAAAAATTATATCTTAATTTAATATGTAGTGTGATGTTGTATAAAATAATAAATTGTGTTATATTTACTTAGATTGCAAGATATTTCAGCCTGAAAATAAGTGATGAATGAGAACTTTTTTAGTTCTTGACTTTAATTTGTGGGAATAAGCAACGCAGACTTATACTCAATTTTCTTTTCAAGGAATTAAATTTTTATACACAATGGAGAAATTAATAATTAACGAAAATGAATAAACAAAATGCATTTACACTACTGGCCATTAAAATTGCTACACCAGGAAGAAATGCAGGTAACAAAATGATATTTATTGGACAAATATGTCATACTAGAAATAACAAGTGATTAAATTTTCAAAACATTTGGCTGGATAGATCCTGAGAAAAAAGTACCCAGAACAACCACCTCTGGCAGTAATAACAGCAGTTATACGCCTGGGCATTGAATCAAACAGAGATTGGATTGCATGTACAGGTACAGATGCCCATGCAGCTTCAACACGATAAAACAGTTTAACACAATGTAGGTGTCGATACTGGAGCCTGCTTTGTCTGAATGCGCTGAAAAGCTAATCGTTTGCATATCACAGCACCTTTTTCCTTTCGTGTAAATTTCACGTCTGTAGCATGTCGACTTCTTGGTGTAGCAATTTTAATGGGCAGTAGTGTATTTTCTAAAACATTCACCAGTTTTTTTTTACAAAAATTTTAATTGCACAAAAATGTTCCCTCTATTAGGCTCACACAGATTAAATTTATCACTTCATTGAGTAAGACTTTGGTGCGTCTTTTATTTTCGACTTGAAATTTTTCAACGTTAACTTGCTCATAAAGTGCATGTTTATACAGAAGTATACCAAAATTACATTGAAAGGAGTACATTCAAAATAAACTCGTATCAAATTGTAATAGATATATTAGAAATTCCCTCATTGAACAAATAGTTATCTACTGTAAAATTATTAGAAAAATAATTATTGTACAATAATCATATATAAAACATTGCACTAAAATCATCATGTACTTACAAAAAAATAATGCATAATTCAGAAACTACATTTAAGAAATTATAGTACATTATTTCTTAACGATACAGGAATAATACAATAAAAGTAAATTCATCAAATTAGTCTAAATGAATAAATAAGAGTAGACTTCTTCATAGGGATAATTAATTCATTAATGTACTAAAATTTGAAATGAAAGCACAGAGGATTAGGTAAAACAAGATGTCTTGTAACTCATTTATTCAAAATAAATAATTTTACAATTACAATTTTTATTATGGTTGTTATTTTAAACATATAATTGAGAAAATTTGTCATAAAATTTATTTTTATACACATGTAAAATACTTCAAAAATCACTGAAACCATTGCAATATATATAAACAAAAAAAAAAAAAGATTTCTTTATGCTACATGTGACGTTGAATCGTCAGACATGTCAGTACCACATCTTAATTTTTAATGAAACGAAATGTTTATTAATGTTAACTATTTAAATAAAAGTTGCCACCATTTTTATTAAGCAGTTTTGCATATGAATATTGTCCTTTGTATCTCAATTCAGTCATTTTGAAATAAATGAAAAACGAATACCATATTTTAAAACAATAATTAAATTTGAACAAAAGGTTTATATTGAAACAAAAATTTAGCATACATTTCGAGATGTCTCATTTATTTTTAGAAAATGAAATGCAAATGCTTACAAAATAAAACCAGACACAAATTTTTGCATAGCGAATATTAACATAGCGAAAAGCCGTCACATTTTTTTTTATCGAAATAATAATTATAGTGCATGCAACAGCAAAAGAATTTTGAGTAATATTTTGGAAGGCCTAGAATAGCATTGAGAAAACCATTTTTTTTATAATTTAAGATACAATTATTCTGCAATTATTAATTTCAGTTTGTTGATAGATCCATTAATTTTCCTTTTATAATGAGATTGAAAATAAATTAACAATAATTTCTATTTAAATATGTTTGTATTTTTGATAAATTTCTCCAAGCAAAATAAAAATTAAATTAATATTTTAATATTTTTTTTAATTAAATGTACAGTCTCACAATATCCGAAAATCTTTGACATATTTTCTAGGCAGAACATTTTTTATGAAATCAATTACCATCACATAATTTTTTTTGTTTATGGTACCAATACTTAATATGGCTACGATATGGTTGCGATATATATATATATATATATATATATATATATATATATATATATATATATATATATATATATCCGGAATAATTATTTTAGAAAAGAGGATTTTTTTTACTTTGTTTCTTCAAAACAACTGGACCTCTAAGTCCCAGTGCGCATGCTGAAGAGTTATGCACTACAAAATCTTCATCACTCTCCATAACATGTATAAAACAGTGTATAAGGATTTCACTTTTATTTGTAATGAATAATTAATAATTTAAATAAGATTTTTTTCTATATACAGATAAATAATATTAAAATGATATTTGATTCAAAAGGAATTTTATTTAATTTTTAGACTAGTTGAGTGAAATTTTAAAACATGCTTAATTTAAATCTTTTTTAAGTATTATTCTTACAAATTGAATACAATAATTCAATTTATGCAGATTAAATAAAGTACACATTAAAAACCGATATATTATTTTGGAAAAATAAATCATAAGTAAATAATTCTTTGTAAATAATTTTAAGCATTTAAACTACCATTTAGCAAGCTGTCCCTTATTTTGTAAAAATTTTATTTTATAGAGAATGGAAGGCAAACTTCTTAAATAGAAATTTTGTTATTTGAAATTTGTCGAAAATAATATTATACAGTTGAAACAAAATAATCAAAATTGCAATAGAAATCTCTGAGAAAGCAATAACATGTTTTGTACATTCTTCAATCAAAATTTTCAAATTAAATTTAAATTATGCTGCTTGATAAATTTAATTATGTATCATTTATATAAATTGAGGTACTGCTGGTATTCTTATTTTTTTCAATTAATTAAATTACTCGACTTTCATTGCTTTTTTTTGAAAATATTTAATTTCTGATATTTCATTTATGGTAATTGCTAAATTATGCGTCTGATAAATTATGATTGACAAAAGCTTATAAAAATAGTCTAGTTATGCACCTAAAAGTAAGCAAAACAAAATGCACTTCTATTTATACAATAATTGATAACATGAATGAAGTTTAAGGAAATTAAAAATATGAAATTTTAAATATATATAAAATAATTAATGCTAATATATATGAGTGACATAGAAAGCAATGAAAATATTTTTAAATAATGTTTAATTATCATATACTTTCTTAATAAAGCTAAAAATTGCATTTTTGAGAAATAAATGCGAGATTTTCCAAATGAAGGGAGTCTAATTATATTTATTAAACAATTTATCAATTAACAGAAATTACAATTAGAAACTAGTGTCTTTTTTACAGTCTAAATAATTTTTTATATAAATTATTTTTTTCCATATTTTTTCAAAATAAGCCCTACAAAGATTGGAGATATTTACTAATTGTATATTTTTAAAATTAAGGCTTTATTAAGGTAATAGTTTAGATGATTAAAGTAATGAATAAAGTAAATAATCAATCAAGCCAAAAACATTACATAATTCACATAATTTGGGAAATTACACTTTTTATTTTAAAAAAAAAATTCAGATTTAGTCTTTAAATTTCATCAAACAGTTATATAATGTACTCGTCACTTCATAGAAATATAAAATTAATTTTACGAATTTCAGTTTTTAGGTAATGAAATTAAGATACGAATTTCGATCCAAAAATTATGAATTATCAATAAAAATAGAAATTATGTTCACTAAATAAATTTCATTGTAGAGTTATGTAACAAATATAACAAAAATGGGATTGCAAAATTTATCTTTCAATAGAAATATAACGCAGCAGGTTCAGAACACTAAATGAAATGGAGCATTTATATATAATTCTAGCTTTTTAAAAAAATATGAATAAAACATATTAAAGTAGAATAAAAACAAGAACATTCTTTAAACTTTGCTCTGAATAAAATCCTTCTTAGGCCATTTGCCTCAGGATAAAATCAAATCGGTCTACTATTTTATTCGAACACTAAAAATTATTAACATTTGCAATATTCGGTGACATGTATTCTTAATAATATGTCACCAATATATTTCGAATTTGAACAATTTATTTCAATATGGAAGAGATACAAATCATTCTTACATGCTAACTTATATATTCATTGAAAGAACAGATACGAAATTTCATTCATATTCTTATTTTTATATTGGTACGGTTACAGAAAACGAAATCATAAATTTCAGATTCTCATGGCTTCTTACTTGTTATCCCGTCAACGGTTTTCTGACAAAAAAATTCAAATTTTGTATTTTTAAAAACATTCTGATGAAAAATAGCTATGTTAACTTATATCGTCATTTCAAAATACAGAAAATATTTATTTTTAATTTATATATCACATTATTTAACAAAATAAATTTTTCGGGGAAACGGTTTACAAAATGATGAAAGAATACGTGCAAATTCTAAAAAGAACAAACAATGTATTTATATCAAACCAGATTTTTACTCAGTAGTACAGGTAGGGTGCGATTTCAGAATTGAGATAGTTGGCAATAAAATGCGTACTTTGGAATGTTCAAAGATATAATAAATAACTAAATTTCTGTACTGAAATGCATAATGAAGCACAATAATACTCAATATCATAAAATTGTCATATATATAACGCAGATGGTACAAAAATATAATTTTAAATATCTACAATGAAAATTCATACAAAAAGTACCATTATTACGTTTTGCCTCCAATATCTACTGAATATTGACGATTAATTGTTTTTGATGATTTTTAGCAATGAAAAAAAAATCCAACAAGTTTTGCAACATTTGGCTAATATTTTGTTGACGTGTGACCATAGCAATCACTTTGGCCAGGAAATTTATTTTGAACAATACAATCATTGACAATACATACTTACAACTTAACAATGCATAAAAAAGATGGCATTGTACACTGACATCATCATGTTTTTCGAAGGTCACCATAAAAAAATAACAATAACAATAAAATTTATAGTTTGTAAAAATGATAGAAACAAACTTACATATAGCTGTGCAAAAACTCAAAATTGCTAGTGCAACTTTTGTTGGTTTTCAACTTTTCAGATTCATTTACAAAAGTCAATTTGTTCCCTCAATGTATAAGAGAAGCCGTTTGCCAGACTTGTTAACGTCGCAGTTGGTATGATGGATGATAACTTGGATGTCACAGACTGATACTGCAAGGCGTCTTAATGTGTTTCGCAGCATGGTACCCCAATTTTGGAATCAATATCAAACCGAAGTTTCTGTGTCCAAAAGGCATATTCCACGAGGACATATGCAGAGGACTTTTATAGTTAGTCCGAAGAGGAGAAAACATTTTTGTGTCACTATGAAGCATCTGCGAGAAGAATATCCGCTAATATGGTGGGAAAAAATCTTCACCATGCAAAATTTTATGCAAAACGACCAGTTGTGTCGGTCTCACCAGATGGCAGAGGAGGGACCGCTTATCTTGGGTAAAAAATACATATTCTTTAGATCTGATAGTGATGGCCTTCTCCACTTTTTAAAGACTATTCCTAATTAACACAAAAGAGTGATTTAGGACGTGTGTTGATCTGGAGGAAACAAACAGCAGAAGCTATTAGTCCACCACTGTGGAAACACGGTGTGTTACCACGGTGATGATATGATGGTTTGGAAAAAAACCTCTCTCAGTGATCACACTCACCTTTCATGTGTTTCAAGAGGAACTGTGACTGGTGTGAGATATCAGGATAAGAAGTTTGATTTATATATCCACCCTCATGAAAGTACAACTGATAATGATTACATTCTGTAGATTATGACACTCAATGTCATCGAGGTGTAGTTATTGAGTAAAATCTTAATATTCTTTGTTTGGAGTTATCGGAATGGCCACCTTTATCTCCAAACTTGAATTCTATAAAACATACGAGCCGTTTATTTTGAAAGAGGCCTAACTCTATTTATCAGTTTTTTCTGCTTACCATGGTTACATGAATAACTTCACGTTAATTATTAGTAAAATATTTCAGGTTGCTTATGTTCCGAGCAAATAGGATAATTCTTGACACATAAGTTTTCAGAGTAAGTTCAATAATTGAACCATGTAGTCTGAAAGAGTCCTAATTCCATTTATACTTAAATTTAGATATTTACTACCAATAATGTCTGAAAACAGTGATGAAGTTAGTTGATGAAGGTAACTTGGGATGAAGGTATTCCAAGTTGACTACCTCAGTAGCATATAACAAACGCAATATGTATGTTCAAAATTTGGGTTTTTTACTTAGCCACTTTAAAATAAACGGATCATATTTGAGACAGCTGCTTTAAATACTCCTTCTAGGTTTGTAGCAGAGTTAGAAAACAACTTACTCCGCATCAGTTCTTGACTTCCTATTTCGGAAAACGACGACCTGATTGATAGCATGGAAATTTGAAGCCGCCAATGTATTCAAAGTAAGGGCAGGGATATATTCCTTATTAAAACACCTTATTCATGATTCTGTTATATTTTACCACATAAAACAGTTATTATTCTTTTTTTCAAGAATGGACTTCTTATAAACTTGAATGTTACAATCAATACTTACATGTTTAGTACAAATGTCATCCAAAGTAGTGTTTCTATATTCATTCGTGTGCAAATTAGGAGGAAAATACGGTTGTGTTTTTAACTTTTGGAGGCCAGTAAGACAAGTTTATAATTTAGATAACATGTTATTATTTACTGCGAATCTATAGAAATTAAAAAAAAAAGATTTGAAGTAAAAGTCTTTTAGTTACTTATTATTACTGATAATTTTCCTAAAATAACATGTCGCCAAATACTGCAAAACATTTTAATAATTTTTTAAAATGAAAACAATCTGTTATACAAATTTTTATTAAAATATTTATGAAAAAAGTACTTGTTTTAAGTATTAAGAAATTATAGTATACGCTTTTCTCTTTTATGCATTTATTATCTATTATAATAAAAAGTTTAATTACAATGTTAGTGTAGTTTTAGTATAAAATACAAAACTTATAAAGCGTTAATTATATATAATATTTTTAAAATTACCAAAGTATTTACTATTTTAGCATACAGTTGCAATAATTTTTAAAGCGAATTGGTAAAATATAGACAGTTGATTCAATATCTTTGGGGGCTGCAGTCCATATCCGTGAATCAATTGCTTGATCCCTGCTACAAATTAGAAAAACTCATACATTTATTTGGGAGTCCACGATGGTATATCTACTGAGTGAGTGGTTTCCCATTCGATGAAAAACAATTGCAGTGCCAAAAATGTAACTTAACAGATGGCATAATAGTAATTTTTTTAAATAAGGATTAAATTAATAAACAAAAAATGTTATGAATAAGTGCATCATTTCCCTTATGAAGTCTGGTAATTATTTCTTTAAAAATATCACTATAATTATTAATAGGATATTAAGAGAAATTATTTATCATTTTTAAATTAAAATAATGTGTTGTAAACATAGATAAAACTTTTAAATTATAAAACAAAGAATAGAATAGATAAAGTTACAGAACATGGAATGTATCCTTGTTCTATAATTTTTGTTGTCTTCAAAAAGAGAGGCTTTCCAGTTTGGTGTAAAAGATTTAAAACAGACATGTCTAATATAAACGTTAGTAATTTAATAACAGCAAAATACTTATATTAAATTACTGACGTTTATATTAGACATGTCTGTTTTAAATCTTAAGTATAATGCTATTTGTATATAAATAAGTATTTTGCTGATGCTATTCTAGCTTTTAGTGATGAAAGTCAATGCCCTCATTTGAAAATGATTGTTTAAATTGATCATTTTGATTCCACTTTCTTGTCATATTATTTTGTAAGAATTAATTTTTTACCTTTGTAGCAAAGTCAATGATTATTTGTCTGCAACTAAATTCGAATTGTAAAGAGTTGTTCTTATAGAGCATGTAATTATAGAGTGCAATTTGTATTCTGTTGAATTCTGACATAAATGTTTTGGATCAAACTTTAAATTATTTTATAGATATTTTCAATTTTATAAATGTTATAATCTCTAATACCATTCATTGTTTAAAGGAGTGTAACATGTAAATAAAAATGCATATGGCAGTGTAAATAAAATATCAATTTCTTTTGATACGCTGTTCAGTTTTCAGTTAACAAGTGATATCTTAAGACATTTAAAGACATATAGCTATATATGATAGTCTGAAAATGTTCTGAAAGTTTGATGACTTGTTTTAGATTGAATTCTTTTGAATTTCGGATCGATATCCAGGCATGGCTGTCAAACCTGAAACCCATTTTATATGAAACTTGCAATCGATTTGCAATTCCTCTAATTATTCAATTTCTGAATCATCAAAACCTCCTTATGGAATTCATGTATTCAGCTTAAATAAAATATGAATAATTGGAGTTGGTTTTTTTTAAAGAGGAATTCTCGAAGATTTTTTAATTTCTCTTTAATAACTTTGATGCCGAAATGGTTTATTTACATATTTTTAACAAACTTCATTATTGTCAAATCATACTGGAGACATAAAGTGAAATGGTTTTACAAATTGCACTGTATAACATAGGTTTTAAAAATAATGGTTGTAGATATTTCATTTTAATGCAAGCGATATTTTTTAACTTATATATATATATATATATATATATAAATCAAAAACAATTTGTTTCATACAATGTACCTTTTCTTACATGTCTTCATATTAATAACGCGGAAAAATCACAACTAAAAATGATTCTTTCTGATGTCCTAGATTTTTTTTAATTGTTAGTTTCAAAAACGAATATATGTATAAAAAATGAAAGAATTCATTTCTGCAATATATTGGATTCTTCATGTTTATGAAAATGATGAAGATTAACGTAAATCTGCTGAAGGAAAGTGAATTAATTGAAGAGAATTCTATGCCTACAAAAAAATCTTTTATTACTGACATTTAGGAAAATATTTGAATTCATTCCAAGTAGTGAACGTTAGTGCTCATCTTGCCTAAAATATTAATTGATTGAAAAGTGTTCATTAACAACTTTGACAATCATGTAAAATGTTTTCTAATGCATTTTTATTTAACTTTCTGGTTTCGATGTTCCTTCAGCCTGTAGTAGCTAAGAATTTCATGACTGGATACTATTGCACGACTAGTCAATTTTTACAATATAGCCTTCCTGAACTTTTTTTTCGTTCCGTCTTAGATGTATACTATCTTGTTGAATTAAAAAAAAAGAAAAATTACAACCAGTGCTCTTAGAAAGTAAGTGACAAAAAAGAAATTTTAAATCGTATATCATTTTAACCTGTTAAATGAAACTGAAATGAGAACTCAAGGAAAATCTATTCATTCATTAAACTGAAGAATACTGAAAAAAGCTTATGAAGAATCAAAAATGGTACAATCTCTAGACTTTGTAGAGACATATGGTAAGATCTCATATGAAAATTATCCAAGTTTGATGCAAATGCCCGTGATCACAAACCCTGCAGTGGCACTGCAATGAGAATGTACGTACTATATATTCAATGCATATTGGAAGATTTTTAAACGTGACCATCACATTTCTGATTTTAAAAAGGGTGTGTTTAAGTGATAAATACAAAGTAAACGTGTGAGAAAATATTTATCTCAGTTAAGGGAGTTTGAAACATGTTTCATTATCGGCATTAAAATTGCAGATTGCCGTGCTTTAGACTGGTGAATTGTCCCGATTGATAGGAGCAATGTACATGAGGTGGTTCCCAAGTGCAATATTCCATCTCTGCTACAATCCTGAAAACGACGACTGATAGGATTGAAGGATCGAGCGACAAACTGTAGTGGAACCCTTTGTAACTTTTTTTGGGATACAATTAAATATAAGAGTGCTAATTGTTTCATAAATCAATTTCAAACACCTTTCAGAAGTCAATCTGTGATTCAATCATCCTTTTCATGTACTTCCTTTAGCACTCTAATACAGGTGGTTTCATCCACAGCGATGAAAATCCTGATTGACTTGAAAGGCAGCCAGATTATTAAAAAGTGGTTCTTGGTAATGAATGTCAATTCTTTTTAGAAACAAATGACAACCACTTACGTGGATGAAGAAGCCCTGGTGAATAGTAAAATACCATCCATGTCATCGCAAAACACATTGCTCGCACAAGAGATTAAATGGTTCGGGGGGACCGAAGCCCATGATAGTCGGTACATTGTAGTCGTGGATCTTTAACAGGTCAGCGTTATGTTGAAAGCATTCTTCGGCCTCATGGGGCACATTTTCTAGATGGAATCCTAAGAGCAATTTTCCAGCAAGTTCATTTTAATGCTTTAGAAATTTCATGAAATGGTAATTCGGAAACCATTTAAAATGTAACTGAATGTTTCAACTGTTTTGTATCATTTACTGTGAAACAAATGCGGTTACGTTTCTCATTATTTACAGAAACATTTTGTTCCTTGATTTTCTTAGTTTGAATCACTTGCATATTGATTCAATTTATGTGATATATTTTTCTCGACAAGTTTAATGGAAAATAGGAAATACTTGAATCCTGTATATTATAACAACATTTATGACAAAATCTATTCATGAATATCAAAATTATTAATATCATTTATAAAGAAAAATATTATCATGAGTAATATTATTAAAATATATAGATATAATAAAAGATATATTTTTAGTCATAACTGATAAATTGTATTTCCGAATGGTGTGGAATAACGCAATCTTAAATGATAAGGCTTGTGCCTTTTATATGCATGGCAGATACACTTTTAAAACAATTGATATTCCAACTTTCGAATTCTCAATTTTACATAAAATTTACCACATTTTGCATTATAAGGAATGGGTATTATTTACTGGTTTCTTCTAGAATTTCAATTAGTTATTGAACAAAAAGTTCTGGGTCTAATTCTTTTAAAGAATTTGTAACAAACATAGTCCAAAATTCCTGTATTAAAAATTTATTTATTATTTCCATTTAAAATAATATTCATTACATAAAAATTAATATACACTATACAATTTATCTCTTTCTCTTATATTATGCATTTATAATATATAAGAGAATGATTGTTAAATGCCCGGATAATTGGATTTCCCTTTTCAGCATTACAACTGGCGGAAGTGATGGCACTTAATTCACTGGAGTAACCATTAGGTGTGTCTTCGTAGCACCGCAAGAGGATCATCATGATTTAAAAGCAGGTACAATGCTGAACAGCAGATTATCATTTCACATGTAAGATATTGTGACCCTGACCAATTTCAGGTGCCCTAGCCACCATGAGTTAACTTGATGGATCTTCAATTGCGTCAGGACTCGCACTCAATACCTTGTGATAACAAGAACAAATGTCAAAACAAATAAGGCCACCATGGCCTCTGTGACACGCATCATATTGTAAGTCAATCAAATACTCAAACTTAAACATGCTCTATTGGAACAAATTTTTATTTTTACTTCTAATGGTGGTCACCCTTGAGCACGTTTTTAGTACATTAGCCCATTAGTCGCAACAAGGCCGAAATTGCTACATATTTTATCGTTACCCGGTGGGCACCTGTGAACCAAGTCACGGAGGTACGAGTAGCATCGCCCACGCCACGCCACCATAAACCCATTTATAGGGCAGTTCACATTCATCCATCATCTGAGGAAAGGACAAGAAACAGAGAGAGAGAGAGAGAAAGTACATCCATGCCCGAGCCGGGATTCGAACCCTGGTCCTCCCCATCCATAGTCAGTTACGCTAACCACTAGACAGGTTAGGTGGCCTATTGGAACAAAATACATAAATTAAATTTTAAATGGAACTAAATTCAGATGTCAGTATGAATAAATTACTAAATAAAAATATTACCTTGCATTTAAAATTAGGTACATTTAGATACGTTAAAGATATACGAATTTAAAATAATTAATTAGATGATATTTAGTAGAAGAGAAGTTTATTCAGTATCCATCTATCTATCTGAGATACAGAGAGTGTAATTTCTACATTTATTATATCAAAATCGATGAAATGGAAAAGATGCTTTAACATTTAGTTTTAAAAAGAATGCTGATGTCAAATACAGAAATGAAAAATAATGAAATATTTCTAATACTTAATTTCATACACATGCGATATTCTTATAACAAAAGAAAATAAAAGTGTGAATTAGAATATTGTCTTACTCCGACATTTCTTTCAAACTAGAACATTTCACACTGTATTGTAATTTTTAAATACCTTTCTAATCAAGTTATTTTTTCCCAAGCACTTTTATTGATATTTTTATCAAATGTTGAAATGGAATTCTTTTTGAAGACAAAAGTGAAGTTTAATATAAAACAGTCATTTGATTCAATTTATTTCACTTAAAATACCATCCGAATCCATTTCGATTATGCATTTTTCAGGTGTCAAATAAAAAATTAAGAAAAACGCAAATAGAATTCCATTTCTTTAAATATGATAGGAAAATTTCAAAAATGCATTAAATAAAGGCTTATAAAAGTGAAACGCACTTTATTCTGGAAATAAAAAGATAGTTTTCTGACGTGACTTGAATTAGACACATTTTAAAAGGAAGATATACAGAAATATGGAGTGAGATTTATTATTTTTTTAGTTTGTTTATATCTTGTATTATTTTCAGCCTTAATTCCATTTTTAAATAGTTCATTCTTTGTTTCTGACACTCTCGCAGTGCTGTTGGTGTAATTAACAAAGATCTATCTTAAACCCTGAATAATCTCGCATATGCACATATTTGAAATACACAGTATATGTTTTTTAATGCAATAAAATTTAGCGCCAAGTCTTTCTAAAAGACAATTATATGCCTATAATTCTTTTTAATTAACAGGTTATTTACACTGCATTTTAAAAGTGAATTTTTTTTTTTTTCTTATCAGTTGCATCGATGATCAAATTTTAATGTATGTCATTTTTTCAATTTGTTTTTCTTTATTTCATACTGTTTACTTTTACAAATATGTTTTCTTCTTATTCAAATTCTTTATTTCTTCCATCACTTTGTAAAACTTTTTTTATCACTAAACTATATTTCTTTAGCAAGTTCATTCTGACTGGTTTGATCAATATCTTTCTTAGAAGATGCAACTCCATCCGATAGATTTCTCAGTTGTTCCATCTCTTTTCCATAATCTGTTGATTTACGCTTGTACACCATTGTTTAAAAAAGAAACGGCAAACGAATGTAAAAAAACACTTAGTAACAAGAAATGAGCTCTAATAGAAGAAATTTTGAAGCATTGCGCATGCGTCACAGTGACATCTCCAATAACATATGAATTTCAAGAAACGATTGTTTCAAACAAAGAAAAGAAAGATAGCTGAAAAATAACAATGCCTATTCCAAGGGGAGAGTCAGATAGGAGGACGCTGAAAGGATGCTCGATTACAGATAAATATTTTTCCTAGCCTTGATGATTTTCGAAACACGATATAACTCTGTACACCACGATCACGTATTGCAAAGGTTGTTCCAAGGTTAAATAATGGTAATGCATGAAGAATTATATTTAGACTCAATTATAAAAAAATGGACCAAAGACTAGCTCAGTAATTTCTCAGAAGGTAAGGAATGTGTCTATGCAGTTACAAGCATAATGATCTTCATAACCCCTAACTGATTGGGTTGAAAGCTTTGCAACTAAATAGTATTGGTTTTGATAGTGATTAAACTAATTCGTTAGTAATTTCTATATAATTTATAAAATTTGAATAACAAGAAAATTCCAATGTAGGGTATTTTTCGCACGGCAATTGCATGTGAATTCGATGCTCAAATGAGTAAGAGTAGTTATCCGTCTAAAATGTGGTATATAAGATAATTCTTTATTTATGTCTCTGTCATTCCTTTTAATGCTAATGAAAAGGTAAGAAACTACGCTTTGGATACAAATGTAGACTTTATTCAAGATGTATACCATAGGCTTGAGCACAACGATCCCACTGATGAACAAGCCGCAGGATTTCTTGTTCCCAGAATTAATGTGGCCATGACGAGACTCAGTACTTCACAGAGTCCTTGAGTACGTCGTCCGAGTTGAAGCGATTCCTTTTCAAGTGTTTCTTCAGTGAACCAAAAACATGGAAATTGCAAGGTGACATGTTCGGACTGTAGAGTGAATGGTCCAACGTCTCCCACTTGAATTGGCCAGTTCTATGTGTGTGAAACTGGAGACGTGTGGACTTTCGTTATCATGGAGTAGAACAGCACTCTTCTCGAGAAACCCCGGTATTTTGTTCTTTATTGACCTGCGTAGGCGTCGGAGTGTCTCACAGTACACATCGGAGCTTATGGATTTCCTGTGCTTGTAGAATTCTATAAGATACGGACTTTGAAAGTGGAAAAAGATGGTGAACCTCACATATCCTGCTGACGGCACGTTTTTGAAATTTTTTGGGCGAGGTGACGACGCATGTTTCTTCTGCATGCTGTTCCGCTTTGTCTCTGGCTCGTAGTAATGACACCAGGTCTAATCATCTGTGACGATCAGCTCAATGAAAGCCAGGTCTTTATGATACCGAAACAGATGTTTAATGATACAGATGCAGCCCATATGCAGTTCTTTTGCTGGTCGGTGAGCAGTATCGGAACCCAAGCGGCACACACCGATATCGAACCCTGTCATGAACAATTGTTCACACGCTTCCATAGCGTTCATTCGCCTTCACCACCATCATTCAAAATGTGATACAACGATCACTTCTCACTAGGTCTCCCAACTTGTCGATGAGATTGCTCGTGATGACAGTGTTTGCCTGGCCTGGTCTCAGGTCATCACCCAAAATCTCACAGCCTGTATGAAAACGGGAATTTCATTAACTGACAGACTTGTCGGAGACATTTCTCTTCATAAACTGTCACCATCAAGTGATGAATAGCTTCCGGTTTCTCACCTTTCACTGTCAGAAATCGGATATCACCACGCTACTCCTCTATCGTCGAATTTCGTAACGCGAACGACATCCTGTCCCTCATTTGGACTTCAGCATCTCTTGGACTCCATTTTTCATAAGAGCCTATGCTCTCTCCTCCGCATGCTCCGATCTCAATCAGAGACTCCAATCACATCCCGAGATATCTCACTATGTTCTCTCATGGCAAAATATGCAAATATTTAACTGTTACGTTTTTATGTCGTTTCGTACCTTTTTATTTGATCACCCCTTGTACTTACATCACATGTGACGTTTTATTCCTTTCGTTTCTATACACATTAGCTTTCTATAGATCTTCATCTTCATTAATATGATCGCAAAACTCCATTTACCCCAATTTCTGGGTGATTTACTTAAAGTTTACGTCGTTGCTTGAGTATTACATACCAGTTAATTTAAGCCCAAAATTTAATATATACGTAGTATTTTATTATCCAATATAATAAAAATATGCTTAAAGGTCTTAATCGTTTATTCTTGAGAACCGAATTGCTGAAATATTTACATAAATGATTAGAAAACTACATGTGGATTGGTCGTATATATTTGAATAAATAAATCTGAAGAAGCATTTTTAAATTCTCTATATAATTTTTCTTAATTATTCACTCTTATATATTTTTCATTTTTTCTATATTTGTTACCTAATGAAAAATGAAGAAAATAAAATTGATTTTTCTGGTGCAGTGTAAGTCATTTATAAATATTTCTCAATGAAAGTATTCTCGGCAGAAAGTTATAAATACTTTTCTTTAAAGAAATTGGAGAAGCCATGAAATTTCATACGATACTCTCTAAGTCATTCGTTCTAAGTAATAATTTTCTTAGAATACTTTTCCGAATTCCCGAATGTTTTCAAAGAATTGTATAAATAAAGAAAAATTGGAATATTTTAAGCCTGAAGTTTATTTTAAATAACACATAGTTTAATTCAAATGCTTATATAAATACCGACAAATCATCAACAAGATCTAGATTTCCAGCTTTAATTCAAAATGTTGTTTGAAAAATATTTTATTTTGTATGCATCAAAAGAAGAAAACTTGAGTGTTTTATTTCTTAGAGCGATTATACAGTTTTAGAAATTATTAAAATTTACTTTAATATTTAAAACTCATTTTCTAGAATTTTCTTTTCATATTATTTTCAATGCATGAATATATTTTGAACATCATTAATATTTTAAAGAACATTTCTTAGTAACAGTCCTTGAGTAAAATTTTATACATTATGAGAAAAATACATGAAAAGATTTTTGCACAGCATGCAACATTCAAAAATAATATCTATACTATTTCCATTAGTGCATTATTAGTGTGGAATAAAATATTTCTAAATTATTTCTTATGTTAACACTAATATTCATGTCTTTTATTTTAATTTATTAAAAAAATATTTACGATAAAGATTTATATTAATGTAACAATATTTATTTTAAAATGTTATTTTCACTACTAGGTGCCTAAATATGCCAGGTTACCAAAGCCTATATAAACTGTATGCATTTGGCTTTTGAACCGTATTGAGTTATAAACATTTCATGAAACATCCACAATAGGGTTGTCATGTTCAGGTCTTCTACTTACGACGTGTAAGTACCAGTCAGCCTTTGATGACCCAAATACTAGTAGTGACAATGCTGTTTGTAACATAGAAGTCACCGGACTGCAGCTTCATTTCTGTCTAAACGTTTAATTATTCTCGAGAGTTAATTTTCCTTTTTTTTCAGGGCAACGTTTCTTTCTTTTAGTTAATGTATTTCTATTAGTCTGCACTTCCTTGACATTTATGGTTCATCTCATATGCATAAACTGGATTTTCTTTCAGCATAATTTTTAATTGTGGATACTTGTTTATTCATATAATATATAATTCATCTTGTGGGCAAATTCTGGTTTCTGAATTGGCTTTTAATGTGAGAAAAAATCTACTGATAAATTTCTAAAGTGATTTGATATGGATAAAAGTGTTTCCCAACATGAAGTTTTGCATTTGTAATATTTTTGAAAATTGCAAAAACACATTCTGTAAATGAATTTAAAAAATATCATTTCATATTTAGATGGCAATAATATGTTTTATGAATTTGTTTTTTGATTTCGCTGATGCAGGTGATAATGCCACATTTGAAACTTCATAAATTTCTCCTATTATTATATTATTTTTACAAATATTTCAACAAATTAAAAAAATAAAAGCCACCTTATAATTATGGCTTCCAAAATTTTTTTACCAAACATTTACTAGTTACTACATATTAGTTTTCAGTGAGTAGTCAAAAATAGAAACATGGCAAGGCAACTGTTTCAGTTCTGTAGCAAGTTTTCAGGGGCATGTAATCATGCCGCAAGGAGTACACTGGCCAATCCATTCGGACGATATCTTTGCATTCCTGTAGGTTCTGAGAAGCAAGAGACTTATTTAGCGGTGCATTGTCATTCATAAAAATGAAGACTGATCTTATTGAATTTCGGAACAGAAGCATACATGAAAGGTTCACCTCTTTACAACACTGATTTTTGATTACAGAGCCTTTGTTGAAAATGAGAAGCTCAGTTCTCCCGTTCAGCATATTGTCTTCCTGGATAAGACTTCCATAATGAACTCTTCCCATGACGATATTGATATGAAACTGTTTTTCTATCTGTCTCCATAGCAACTACTGTTGGAAATCGCTTGTGGCTCTGGAACGAGTCTCATTCCATTAAGAGTTTATAATTTCATTGATGAGATGTCCAATTTTTGTGATCCTGACACCTTTTTAAAATATTGCATCGATAGACAACATTCAAGGAAATGCATCTTTCAGGATGGTGGTTGAACAGGCCAAATTTGAAAAGAACCACACATAGTAAATTACGATACTTGTCTCCTCGTTGCTGTATATAGTTGCTTAGCCTTGGAGTCTGCTGAATTTTTTCCGACTGTTTTCGTCTACAGGAAGATACATCGTTTATTCACTGTATATTTTGCTAACGGACCACCACCAATCTTTTTTACAAGTTATCTATGTTTTGGAAGGCTTCATGTGCATGAAGTGACATTTCTGTTGATTCCAAACTTTAGCTTGTGAAGACTGTAGTGTTATACATATAGCCATATCTTATAGCCATATTTCACGAAAAATCTCATTTTAAATTCAGTCTAATAGAGTCTCCATTCTTCATCTTATTATAGTCTTGAACAGCTTGAGCCATGTTAAAAGATCGTTAACGTCACTTCTTTTGTTCGTGATATGCATGACCTTTCTATTGAATTGTGTTTTCATTATAATGATCGCAAAATTAATTTTCTGAAACTTCATGGCAGTCTATTTAAGCTTTTGATTTTTGCTTAATTTTTGGACACTTGTGTATAATTAGATATTAAAATTAAATCTAAATTATACTCAGATATTTAAGTCCTAAAGTTACGAATCAGTTGTCTATTCTTATAAAAATGTTTCTAGCGAACTATTAATTAAAATAATTGTTACACAATTAAATATATATTTATGGAATATAGGTTAATTTTACTTAATTTGTTTACATCTGTATTACATACATTAAATTTTAAAAATTAGGCTCTCATGATATTTGGATTGGAATATTAATAAAATGCATACATATCTTTTTATACTTTGAGATCAGTTATAAACGTGTTTAAATTAATTAAATTTTCTTTCCAAAGTAGCACTAATTTTATATTGTTAAGTAACTGCACACCAAATTAGAGTCACACAATAAGTTTAAAGCTAAAATGCATAAAGTATTCTTTTCACAAGTTATTTTCTTTTCACAAAAATTTGAAACACAAACATATTTAAAATAATAATTTCCATTATTGATTGGAAAAAATCTATTAACTTGCAAGTCATCTTCATTTTTTAATAAATTACTTAATTTTGAATATTGTATCAAATTGTATAAATTTGATAGCATTTTGTTAAAGAAGTGGAGTTTAATTTTGAACATAATTTTTGACAAACGCTTTTATTTATTTTTGACAACAGCATAACTGCAAATAATATTTTTACTAAACTTTACATTTTTGTCTGCATAATGATCTATTTTTAATAAGAAATAATGTAAATTAATTACATAAAGGTTATTGAGACATTATAATTTAAGAATGTAAAATAAAATTAATTTTTCATTATACTTGACATTAGTGTTCATTATACTTAACATAGTGAAACATACTTCGCATTATAGGTTGACATTAGTGTTAATATGTCAACCTATGTATAACCTTCATATTGTACCTTCGAAACATTTTATGAAATTGCTAAATGATTTCCTAAACTAGCTATTTATGAGCATTCACGTTAAATAAAAATCCTTATTTCTTAATACAAGACTGTCATTAAAGTAAAATATTTTTGTAAGATAAATTATTTCGCAATGTTGCTAATACATTTAAACATGTACGCAGCTTTTCAAATCTAATTTTTTTATTTCTCCTTTCTTGGATAATTATTCTGTTTGTATAAACAGTCAACCTTACTTCCCCCTTTAAATTGTGCTTAGTAATTTTCCAAGATTTAAAATTATAACGCTTAGACAACGAGTTGTTCCTTAATGAAGTTAAGCTAATCTACTCTTGGTATACTAATTATCAAAATAAATCTAGCAGTTGTACAAAATGAAAAAAGTTAAAATATTCCTCATAGTTTTATCCAGAAATTTAATTAAGTGGTAATTAGTGTCATCATTAAATAAATTAATGAATTAAATCGCAGTCACTAAGCCATGTAGAACTACACAGCGCCATATAATTTCTTTGATGAAGTGGGATATATAATTTAAAAGTACATTCGCTTCTAAAATGGCTTTGGTTATTTAAACTGTTGTAAAAGGTAGACTAGTACTACTTATTAGTTCATTATGGCTTAAGAACTTTTATTAAAAAGTTGAAATAAAAATAAATACTTTTATCTTTTCTAATAATTTAAATTTTTGTGATAAAATTTTTACGGTTTTTTTTTTTATTATTATTTTTTTGGAGGGGGATTGTGCATTTATTATATTAGCTATTTTCAATTTATAGAAATTTTGTTATTTACAAAAATAACTTGTTAACTGAAATAGCAATAGTAATTTAACTATTTTTACTAGTAATTATTTTTTTTCAAAAGTTTGATTAAATTTAATCACTCAAAGAAAATTTGGCTTATATAAACATTTTACTTTTAGAAAGAACATTTGGCTTATAAAAATCCTGACTCAGAATTTTAGTAACAAGAATGATCGAATTTAAAAAAATTACTATAAATTCCTTTAAATTCATGGTGTATTTCACATAAAAGAAGTGGAAACATTTTATTTTTCCTTACTTACAAAATAATATGAGAATTCAAAATAGAATTCTAACATATAATTCATGAATGTATTTTATAAGCAAACAATTGATAATTTATCATTATTTCTTCAATGAAGTCAAATCATGAACAATTGTTCATTTGAATTTATGGAATGAACTTCTGATTATCTTTAAATATGGAACTACAGGTATATAATGAAATTCTTTTAAATAGCTATAAATATTTAAAAAAATAAAAAGTTCATGTATGTGAGAAGTCTTACTGAAATATCATATAATTTAGGTATAGAATTTTCTGTATAATACAATGTATAAATATGAATAAATAGACCAACAATTTTTGGTATGAATTTTTATTACAGAAAACAGAGTGACTTCTGAAATAAAATACTTGGAAAAATAGACAAATGAATTCACTTAAAGTTTGGTTATTAATAAAATCCACTATTTTGACTGTTAAACAGAACAACCTAAGCAAATTGAAATAGTAAAAAAACTAAGTTTTTTTTAATCAATCCAAATTAAAAAGACATGCATTTCTTAAATATTGCCTTAGAAATCTCAACTTTTATGAGTAAAATTCAGAATGATAAATGGACCAAAGGAGTCATTCGAAAATATATGAAATGTTAAAAACTAAACTGCAATAATTTTTTTTTTCAAAATCAGACTCTGGAAAAGATAAAAAAAAAAAAGAGATTTTATTCCAAATATAAACTCGCTATAACTTATCAAGGAAATTGTATTTCATATGATAACTACGATTTGTTCCGCTATAGCCATGAGAAACGGCACTTACCGTTCACAAAGTTGATGCCATTCAAATACATTTGAATAAATCTAACCTTTCGGAATAAAATATTCATGGGAAACTTGATAAGATATTTTCTGTGGTGAATGAGTTTTAAAAAACTGCAGTAAGCCTCCATTTTTCCGGCACAAACATGAAAATCACGTGAGCTTCATTTGGAATCAAACGATTCCCCCCCCCAAGCTTTATATGTCAATAACACTAAAGCGCCTTGCTAGGTAAAATATCTGTGTAGCTTTTATAGAAGAGAAATGTAGACGTGATTTCACTTCCGTTTATTTTATTGACAAAATGCTTGAAATTTAAATAGGGAAACTTTAAACAGAAATGGAATGAGAATATTATTTTAAAGTACAGTAACTTATATATATATATATATATATATATATATATATA
>JAPDSC010073189.1:261649-286240 GCA_026290005.1 Latrodectus geometricus | reverse complement strand
ATATATATATATATATAATGCTTAAAATTGTTTCATAAAAAAAACCTTTTTTGTTATTTTGTTATCTATAAAAACGGAAAATTGTGAAAGGCATTAATATAAAATAAATACATTTAATATAACGCAATGAAAGATACGAAACCTATTATAAAAGATAAAAAAAACATTTTTTCTTGGGATAATATAAAAATACTGTTATCTCATGTGTTTAGATGAATTTCTTATCTATAAAATGTATTTGTTTCAGATGTACAACGTTAAATTCTATTAACCAAATTTTTTAAAGTGATGAAGCTTTTAAAGATAAGCTTGTTCGGTGACGCAGTCTTTCTTGTTTTTACGTTACTTAGTACTAATACTAATTTTATCTACTATTTTTTTATAAAAATCATATCACTTACACTTATCCATTTTTTTTCTCAATTTCACCTGCGTTGCATGACTTAAACATAAATATCTTTTTTTTTAATTTATAATTAATTTTTTATGTTAGTACACAGAATATATTTTTTAGTTCATTGTCTAAAATCTTATGCATTTTTAATTTCTTTTTTACTTTGCATATCATGCATTTATTTTTTGTTTTTAGAGAAATCTTATGTTCGAAGGAACAAAATATCAGAGTATTTTATATTATGTTCCAGGAAATACAGTAAAATTTTTTTTTGATTAACTAGTCACATTTTTTCTAAAGTTAAAAAAATTGAAAAAAGTATGTTTGCAAAAAATATTTTTAACTAGAAACGCTTTAATATTGAAACATTCATGCTTTTAAAATTAAATTTTTTTTTCTAAATTCTCTCACATAATCTTCAAAATTTTACGAATTAGTTAATGTCTTCAATGCATTATAATTTAGTTCTAAGAAAATATAAATAAAATTAAAGACTTCAGTTATTATTATCGAAGCATTAATGTGTTATTTTGATTTATTTACACACTTTATTCTTAATTATATACGTTCCAAATATCAAATATAATTTAATATTAATTATGTTTTAATAAATTATTAGAGACATGTATCTATGTATCTTACAGTTATCTTTATAATATTTATATTATATTTACATGTAAAGGTTTCCAATGAGAAAATTATTAATATTATTATTTATGTAAATAAGAGTTGAATGTCGGCATTTAAAATTTATTTAATTTGAACACATATAAATGTGTTATAATTTGTTTCATTTATTATGAATTAGAAATAATAATATAATATGTTTTGTTTATACAAAATATAGGTTGATAAAAAAGTTTTAAAAGATTTTATCGAGAAAAAAATTATATAGAATTTAGGTTATTAAAATATTTTTACAAAAAAGTGTAAAACCAGTTAATTTCTAGAGATGATTTCTTGGTAGATTTGTTTTATTCAGTTTGGGTTGTGAAGGGATCTGGGAGATTAAAGCTGCTTATCCAGGATTAAATAGCACAAATTGTCGTTCATTCATTGATGTGTCAACCGTTGATAATGAATACCATGTAGACATAGTTACATGTCTACACATATGGATCAATGTTTAATGATGCTGTTTAAGCAGGTGTGTGCTGAAATATTCTTTCCTGCTAGAAGTGCTCACTCCACAACTTAGGATGGTGAAATTGAAGCTATTTATACCGAATCAAAGCTACAGTTCATTCGCCCTTTGTGATTCTGCAGAGTGGTTATCCGTTTCTGTTTTTCAATATCTTGCAAATAGGAAAAACTCAGATAACACCCGTATACTGGAAAAAAGAAGGCTTTCAAAGCAAATCTTCGTTCCTTTCCAGTGAATCCCAGAAAACTGCTGGATTTCTGGGAACAAGGATGCTGAAGTTTTGGACAAAAACGGTGCAAACTTCCTTCATACAACTTATAAAACACTCCTATTTCATTCACTTAAACTCTTGATAAAGAGAAGTTTTGCCTCAAAAATCAAGCAATGAGCACGATTTGACTCTGCCGGTATGCCATGTTTCGCTCTATTTAAGAATACATATTCGATCCGATATTTGTCTAGAAGTTCAGCTGTTGCCTTTTTCGCTTTATTAGAGGACATGACTGTTTGTCCGCGTACTTGAATCAGCTTGGGTTATAACCTCTATTTGACATCATTAACTTTTCATGCTACTCATTATGACTAGTTTTCGCACTTGTTATAGTGTCATCATATCTAATCTTCTGGGCATATTACTGTAAATTTTTTTTTGCATCAGCAAGTTTCTCAGTACCTAGCCTTGAGTTGCGCTCTACCAGTTAGATGGAAGCAGGTGGGAGAGAATCTTCGTAAGTTAGAAGCAGGGATAAAGCAGAACACCCCCGGAATACTTGACTGCCATCCACAGATGTATCATTTCACTTGGAAGACATTGCAGTCACGACCTATTTAACTGACCCTGAACCCTTAAGTTAACACGATGGATCTTCGGTTAAGCCGTTTTTTGAACTCACTACCTTTGTATAATGAGAACAACGCCCTAACCAACCGACCGCCTTCTTAATCGGTAATTGTGTATGCTATGGTAAATTGGAAAAATCTGCTAAATCTAAGATTAAACCAAAGTTACTTGTAAAATAGCATAAAATATTTTAATATGTTTCAATTTTTACCTTTTAACAAACCTTAAGACTTTTCTACCTTTTAACACATTAAAGTCTCAGTGGTGTTAACTTATTAAAAATTAGTATTAAAAATGTTGACTTATTAAAAATTAAGTATTAAAAATTGTAACTACAGAGTAACAATTTTTTTCCGGTAAAACTAAGAAACGAGAGATTACTTATGATAGAATTATCCGTTCTGATTTACATTTATTACGGTGCGCTCCAAAATTAAACATTTTGCTGATATAAATTGTAAAATTGATCAAAATAAGGGAACTATCTTACAATTACTTCTCAAATATTTACAACATATAAAATGTAACTTTTAAAATTTATTCTATTCCACAAATATAGTATCATGTAGAAAAAAAATAACTTGTAAAAAGAAGTTTAAATTGATAAACATGATTGTTTGGTAAGGAGATCAATGCACCACCTGAAGTGTCCCCATCATAACTTAATGGAAGTACAAAATTTTTTCAATCGTCATAAATAAATAATATTACAACAATTAAATCACCCAATAATTATTTAATCTAAAGAAGTAAATTAAAATGTGTAACTTCTCTATTTTGAAATATTTTCCATCATAACATTTTTACAAATATAGGAATGCTGAAAGAATCGTTCTGTTGTGAATTTATTTGATTTAATGTAACTCATTTGCATATGGAAGAAATTTATCTCGACAATACTGACGATGTCTGAATAAATCGAAACAATCAAATATGCTGTCATGGTATTTGAAATAATTCATTTTCTAAAACGTTTTATGATGATAGGAGAACTCCACAAATCAATATAAGAGGTTTCCAAACGCAATGAATGTCCAACACGGCAAAGAAAAAAAGCAGAGATTTTTTTCTATAATGTGAAATCTCTACGGGGGGGGGATCTTTTGCCATACGTTCTTATTCGTTCTCCTGAAAGAAATGCGCATTGGAAGCTATTCTATGTTTTTCCTCTATCTGTATATTTATATGAAAGGGATTTCATTATAGGCTGAAAAATCGACTATTACTATTTCAATGATGACTACCTAATAATTCATACTGCATTGTCTTTGTACCCAGTGATCCAATCTAGATTGGATTTGTATAAATGTTTTATTGAATTTAACTTCCATCATACAAATTGCTTTGTTTTTATTGAAAAAAATTGCATCTGAGTTTTGCTTTATTATTATATTTGCTAAATGCTTAAATATCTTAAGATGTATGTATTTTATATAAATTTGGAAATACGTTTTATTTGAGTTGATCATTTTTTACTAATGATATGATATAAAACTTTAATCTATACAAATAAAATCTTTATTTTACCTACATAGATCAAACTAATCTTACTATTTTATTTATGTCGCTCTAAGTGGTTCGCGAAACGGAATGAAAACTGAATTGCAATATTGATAGCCTTTGCAATTCATTTAAGCATTAATTCAGCAGGAAGTTTTCTTGAACCATGAGGCACTCAATTCTGGAACTTTTTTTAGTTCATTAACGGAATGTTGTGTTTCTTTATGCTTTTTAAAATTGATAACTATATTTCCTCTTTACTTCCTCTTTATCAAAGGGTAATTTTTACAAAATTACTTATTATTCTTTTCATGCTAAATCATATATGTCATCGTAAATTTTTCTTTACTTATTCCAATTTCATACAGTTTATGAAAAAAATTATGATACTTATAGAATTTTGAGGAATGGTCTACAAATTTGAAACATAAAATTAACTGTTACTCTCTATAAAAATTGCTTAAATATATATGAGCACATTATACTTTATTAATGTTAGAATAGAGGATGTTTATTAAACAACTAAAGCTTAATATACAGCATTCGCATATTTATACAAAAATATATTTATTTGATCAAGATGTATCATAAAAGAAAAATTCATGAGTCATCAATTTAATTTGTAATAACTAATAATTAATAAACAGTTTGTTATTCCTCATAATTAATGAAGATAATAATTGAGATTTCGTGAAAAAATTTGCTCCCAATATGAATTCACAAAATTTAAAATATTCTATAAATTCTAATAAATATTATATTTCAAACTGCATAGTTAAAGAAATATGTTAAAAAAAATTTTAACTTATATAAAATGACTTCATATACAATCCGTTTAAATTAATAAATACAAAAATAATTATATACAAAAAAATAAATTTATTGTTAGTTAAATATTTAATGAAATTTAATAAAAATTTGAACTTCAAACTAATGTACATTTAAACTTAATCTTATTGTATTGTAATATCCATCTATTGTTTAGTATCTTATTGTATCATAATATTATTCTAAATAATGTGTTCAAAACAATTTATTGAAAATATAATTTCTAAATTCTAACTCTTAGTTAAAATCTTGACATTTTCTTGACTCTAGTATTATTAAAATTTCTATTGGAAGAAAATAACATTTTATAGCATCCAGGACTTGACCTTAAAAAAGCTTTTGAGTTGAATCTTATGGAAGAAACTACAATGTAAAAAAGATTTAATTTAGAGCCCAAGAAGTATCTCAAGTATCTTTTAAGAGTTTAGATAACACATTTTATATACTATTTACATCAAAATCATAAGTAGGAAGTCTAATATTTCTAAATGTAATCACTCTCAGTACTCTCAAAGAATAGAAGCAACTAATTACTGATTTTTAAAAGCTAAGATAATTAAAACCTAGTAAAAAACATTGTTAAGATTCCTGAGTAGAAAAAATAAATAAATATAATGTAAAAATTTTCCAAAATTTTCAATATTTTCCTCAACGAATACATTAAGACAAATTAAATGAAACTTATATTTTTTAATGCAATTCTAAATAAAAATTAGAAAAGATTGTTGCACTTCATATTTAAATAAAAAAATTCTATTCATAAGTTTTTTAAGGAAAATATTATGTCTTGTGATGGTAACTATCGGTATTCCTTTAAAATTTTAACCACCCTCGAAATGTTTTTCAGGCTATGTTGAATTCCTGTATTTTTATCGTATATTGAAATGCATTCATTACCATTGATCACTTGAATGAAAAACATTGGTTGCCATTAAATAGGAAAGATCTGACTAAAATCCTGTAAAAAGAATAAAGGAAAAAATGTCAGAATATCTGTATGATTAATGTTTCAGGGCATTTGAATGATGCGGTCGGGACAAACAGCATTAAAAACATATCATTCAAAAAAATTAGGTAGTGCATTTTGGATTCGGAAATTGCTTTGTAAAGTCTACATTTGTCAGAATATTTTTCTATGCCTCGAATAAGAAAAGTTTACCCACAGTAAGGAATTCAATGGAGCAGAATCAAAGCTCATCGAGGACATGGAGTTTCATTCGAGACATTGCTGCACTGGTTGAAATTCAACCATTGTCACGTGAATATGGAATCGATAGTTTAGTTTCAGTTATGTTGAATAGAAATTTGGATTTCCACATTCATAGGATCCCGGGTTCTATTCCAGCCAATGTTGAACAAAGGGAGACAAATGTTATGCTTCTGAATGTCAGTCATTGTTTGTAAGTTTTTAGTTTTTCCAACTTGGCAACATGTGAATATGGCTAACTATCCATGAAAAATACTCAGGAAGAATATTTACATGGCAGGTGATGAAAAGTCATATAATATCCCTATGTCATTAATATGTTTAATATATAGATTCAAAACATTGCGAGTGTTGCTATTATACTACTTATTTTTTAAATCAGCCAAATAGCTTATTATTTATACTTCGTAAAATATTTAATTCATTCATTCATGAGAAGTTTTCTAGTCATGAAATATGACTACTATTAGGATTCTTTGAAAGTTTCTTATTTTTTAACTAAATATTTTTATCAAAAACTGAACCCAATATAATTCAGACAAAATTGAGCTTATTAAAATAAGTGCTCTTAAACTTTTGTTAATAGTAATTCTTGCATATTAAATTATAAAAATAATCAAATGAAGAAGTTATAAAACCAGCTTATAGAATGTTAATACAAACTAAAAAGAAAGAATTGTAATTTTTTAGTTCTCCATCATCTAATTATGGGACCTAATTCTTATAAATAAAATATCCCAATTCGGATCTCAATCAATGTTGAACAACGGGAAATGTTTGTTGTGATTATTCATGCACATTTATTACGATGAGTGTTTGAGAATTTTCTGTGCATTCTCACTTGAATACTGGCTCTCTATCAATGAACAGTCTTCCGGAAAGTCTATACACCTGGTACACACACATATTAAATTGCTTCACAATTTCCTTAATCTGTTTAGCCGTAAGTAAAACCGTCTCAAAATTACTTTTCTTTCGTATGTTCAAAATAATTTTTAAAAAATCAGGTATAGAAATTATATGGTCTACATAAATAATATATATCTATGATGTAATATATATAGTATAAAATACATTATATACACAGAATAATTATTTATACTGTCTTAAAAACATCCTAGATTATGCAATATGTAATGCAAAACAATTATTTTCTAATGATTTGTTTTATATTTATTGTTGAAGAAAAAGAACAAAGCGAAAGTTAAATAATATTGATTGCATTAAAACTTAGAAACGTACAGATGTGTAGGAAATTCAAGAACTCCTAAATTACATTCACATTTATATGTATTATATTCAATAGTATTAACTGTTATCTTCCTCGCAAACTGAATGTTTATATTCTGAAATTGAAAGCTTAACGTGGATTTTACACAAGAAATTCTTCTAAAACAGAGTTCTGCTTTTTCATGCTTTTTTCTATACAAAATAGATATAAATTTATAAGAAAAAATATTTCAATAATTTTATTTTAATTTAACAAGTACTGTATATTGTAAATGTAAAAAATGTTGAATTTCTATTTTGTGTGATTGCATTAAAATATTTTTTTTTCTTATATATTTTTAAAAATTGCTTCATATTAGGCTGGGGCGACTTTTGTTTCCAACAGAAACCCAATCAAGTTTCTTTTCAAATAACTTCCGATTCTCTTATTTCTCAACAAAGAAAGCAAACTTCTACTCGAAATGCATCTGAGTCCGTTTCCAAACAATCGATTGGGTTTCCTGATTTTTGGGCACTCGAGAATGATAAAAGTGTAATATTTCATTGCATTGATTGTTTGCTTTAGATTTTTATCAGAGAAAACATAAAAGGTAACAAATTACATGTCTTACTTCTTTGGGCTATAAAAATAAGACATGGAATATTTATTGTTTGTAAGATTTTATAAGGCGAATCTTATCTTTAAAATTTATATTTTAGCAAATAAATCTAAAGAGAGTAAAATGTTTATGGTGTTATAGTGCTTATTGTAAACTAATGGCATTATAAAAAAAATAAGTGTAAAGTTTTTGTATTTTTAAGTGCAATAATTTAAATTTCGATTTTTTTTCAAGGGTAATGTGAATTTCAAGGGTAATTCACATTTTCAAAAGAGAGTGTCATCGGATTCAAGTTGAAAGTTTAATGCTCATGTTCATAATACAGAGATTTTTAAAATTAGTTTTCTTAGTAATAATTTCTATATAAATACAATATATGAGTTCTAACGTATTTTAACATCATAAAACAATATGTTTGCATTTTAGGTAAGAGTACATTAGCCAAATAGAATCTTAAGAAAATTTTTAAATGATTTCTAAATAAACATTTGTAGCCTGCATCAGTTTAAGAGAAAATAATAATCTTTTTAAATTTATCATATATTGATTGTAGTTCTTTTCTCCTATCGGAAGGTCGTGGGTTCAATTTTCGAAGTTACTAACAGAATCAATGTGTAAAATTTCTCTTTTCGTCAGCATGAGTTCTAAGCACAAATATAAGCGCACAATCCAGACCTGATCGGTAGGACCTTTCCAATAAAATAAGATTTTAATCCTTTACCTTTCACAAAAACAATATTAATTATTTTTTGATCGAAGAAAGGATTTGAGGGTTTCAGAAAAGAAAAGAAGTATGAATATTTAATACTTTATCTTTTGAAAAGTGTTAAACTATCTGATAATTTATCTCTTTAAAAAAATAGTTTTACTCATGATTATTCGATGTATTACGATACAAATATTTGTGAAACGAATCATAAGTGTGAACACAATGAAAGGTTTGAGTTTACCATTTGAAAATCCAATCATACCGTCTATGAATTTTGATTCAATGCAATAGACTCAAAATCATATCCATAAGTTTAAGCGAAAATTATATAAGGCCTCTGTAAAGTAAGCGGATTCCCGGGAATTAATTTTAGCTTCTCTACTTAAGGAGAAATCAACATAATTACTTTTTATTATTTCATAAACTTATGTATATATATATATATATATATATATATATATATATATGCTGTAATTAAAATATGTCATTAATTAGTGGTTTGAAAATAATTCAATGCTCTTCTATTAATTTTACTTTTATTTTGAAATGCAAACTTGAAAATACTTTAATAGTAAATCAAAATTTATGTCTGGATTATTTGTATGGAGATCTGAACTTAAACATAGGAAAAAATGTTTATATTCATTTTAATTTTTTGAAAAAGAAATCTGTATTTTGTGGATGCTTGAAAGAATACATAGGAAAAGTTGAATTTCTTTTTAACTTTTGTAAAACAATTATATTTTATTATTCATTAAAATCTTCTCCAGAAGTCCCAGTACTTAAATTTCTTATCGTTGCCTTGTGATAGTATAATGATGTTAAGTTTATCGTCATTGGATCACTAAACAAAGGAAGTGATAGAAAATAGATTAAAAATAAAATAACAGAAAATATCATCGAGTTGAATTTATTTTAAATGATTTTCCATGAAATATATTTTTATGTTTGAAAAGACATACAGAAGTATGCATAAATACATTACTTAACAAATGTTTATTTTTATCGAGTTTCTGTATACCATTTTCAATAAAACCAAAATCAAAATGCGATCCTGACTTATCTTATAAATTACATAATATTTTAATTGACTTTCAAAAGTTAAAGTTTTAAGAGATAAACATTCAATTTCATGTCTACTTTAACAAAAGTAAATTTAGGCTTAAAATATAATAATGTTGTTTATAAGAAATTAATCAGTGGATGCAATATATTCTGCCTTTTTAAACTCTCATTTACAAGATTATGTTGTAAAGATTGAATATCGTTAAGTGGCGAAATCAATCCAGACAGGCCTGTTTATTCAATGACCTGATGCAAAGTGTTAGCTCAACACTTTTCATGAGATCAGGTCATTGAATAATGTGGCTTTGTTATCATATCATTCTAAAAGCTGAATGATTAACACCCTAATTTACAATTCAACAGTTTGTTTTTTTTATTCTTACCTCTTACTTGGATGCTCGTTAGTGATTAGGAGTTTAGTTTACAATGTAAGTTATCCTTTATACTTTTTATGTAAAAATGCTCCAGCTTCTTTAAAATCGCATGTTATCGTGCATTCCTTGTTGGTAATATTGATCAAATTTGTTTTAAATTGCAGTTTTTCTTTTATCCTTTGTGCGCGAAAGTGTTTCTAGTTTGTTTCAAATGTGCATTGTTTCTTACACTTGGTAGATTAAAGCGATTTAGTTTATTGTACGTTGTACTTTATCCTCTATCCTTGATACGCTTAAGAACTTCCATTTTTATTAACTAGATGATTTTTGCCTACCAACTGTAAAAGTTAAAGTACATTTTAAAACAAATTGGAAAACGTTTGCACACAAAGTAACCCCAATCTGCAATTGCTTCAATTTTTGTGAGCTAAAGTGTCGTGACTTGTCATCTTTTAGTTTCGGTTTGTATCAAAAGTAATTATAAGCGTCTAACTAATCCACTAAAATTAGTTCGATTAAACTTCTTATAATGTTATACATTAATATAAGTCAACAATCAAGAATTTTAAAATTCACCGAATAAATAACAACACTAAAACAACGCAAAAATTAAGTCGGTAACAACTAAAATTGCATATTAAAATAGCATATATATACAATAGTAATTGTAGGTGCAACTTGAGCTAAAGTCTTATGGCGCGTTTGGAAACAATTTTTTAGAGATTTTAAATATCATCTGATATTTATCCTTCAAAAAGATAATATCACATATGGTCCACGAGTAAAGCCGTTTATAAAGTAGTTTAATAACCCATCGCATAAAACGCATTCCGGTTGGATTTCCCATTATATAATGGACCCTATAAAAGATCATGTCCTACCACTTGGCCATGGCCTGACCACAACTAGCAACAAGACAGCACTCTTCAGAGCAATATCTCTTCTGGGTACCCTCCAAACCACTGTTGAATAACATGAGATTTTTGCCATCTACATTCCCGTCTATCAAGATGATGCTTGTGAATTTTCTGATTTTCCTTCATTACACAGGTGACTGTCTATAAAAAGTCCTCGAAAGCAATTACATGGTAGAATTTAAAAAGCTTTTCATAATAGTCCATTAGGGAGTCTACAATATGGTGTCAAAATATTTACTCCTAGAAATTATAGAAAAATGTCGGAACTAGAACAATACAAACAATTTCTATATATATTTAATAGACAATGATAAATGATAATTTTAAAAATATAAAAAGACCTCAGACTTTTATTCTTAAAGCAAATAAAGTTCCGGAAAGATATGCATTGTTTCATAGTGAGATAAAAACATTATGTGTCACATTTTAATTAAAGTATATACTCTTTAAACAATTTTGATTTCTTGCTCTTCCTGTTCTCATGATCTTTTATAGATAGAAAGCTTGTGATCCATACATGTGGTTGCCTAACCACTATGTTACATACACCTCCCACTGCTACTCCAGGTCTACACAGGTAATATGTTGAAGTCACACAAAACACTATACTCAGCTTATTTGATTATAAACCATTTAGTTTTAAACATATTGCCTTTTTGATTATTTTTAAAGAGGTATGTTTTATCAGTTATAGCCAACAATGTTAGTTATGTTAATTACTCACTTAGGTAATCAATTCTTCATAATATGCAGTATTTTTAACCATTTGATCTTTGTATAACTTGTCGACTGCCAAAATAATTTTGCTAATTTTTCATGTCTTTCTAGGTGTTGCACTTTGAGTAGTTAGTACTGTATTTGTATATGAAATTATTTCAGTTTTATGGCATTCCCTGATGGTAGGATATGATAATAACAAACTTTTAACTCAGCAGTAAATGAGAATTCCCAAATTTAAATGTACCTGCAAGTAAATCTAGATAACTCACAGTTAAAAAATAATTCAACATCGTAAAATATTCAATAACTGTTTCTCACCAATCATTCTTAAAAAAAGTAAATGAATTGAATATTAAAATGTCACAAAATGTTCAATTTATAAAAAAATTAGCTTATAAAAAGTACAAGCAACTTCTTGAAATTCTTAAATTCGATATTTATATCTGTATGAAAAAAGTTACAATTGAAACATGTAAATTACTATCCATATTAAAAAAACTAACATCATCCATGTTAATTAAGTTTTAATACTCGTATTAATGTAACAAATTACATAAATATTTTATTTATTTTAAAATGAAATCAAAGTCTAAAATTTTCTCATCAATTGTAATAAAAACATGCTTATAAATTAACCATATTTTTTAATATTGTTTTTCAAATTTGAGACGGAGCATTAATTTAGTGTAATAAAGAAACCGAGACACGCAAAATATAAAAGTTTGGATAGCGTTTCTTGCTACATAATCTGTTTACAGATAAATCCTGAAGCATACTCAATCAGAACCAATAACATAAGTTGGTTTCTGAACTACTACGACTATGGTGGGAATTGAATTTACGAACGGCTGATCTGAACGACACGATACTCTAGTAATTTGACGAGCAACTCAATTAAGTTTCGAAAAAAAGAAATATTAAAATATACAAAATAATGCTTGTTGAATAACACGTGATAAAATATAGCATTTGGCTTTTATTTTATTTTATATTTTAATAAATAATTTATATATAATTTTATATTAATCTCAACTGCACTTATGAAAGAACTATTTATTTGCCTTACAAAACTATTATTCTTTCTCAAGTAAAATATCAAGTGATTAATTTAATGTGGAAATAATGAATAATAATTACAAATTTATCAGTCATCTACTTAGTATAGTTATATTAATTTTTAATTAGAAATTAGTCTTACATTTTTTTAACACAAAAATAGAAAAAAATGGTACAAAAAAAACGAAATTTCCTATAATCATTTATTGCATAATGAATGCATTACCTTAATTGTTACATAGCTATAGTATAAGTCCTTAATTAGTTATAAAAAAGAGGATAACAAAAGAATCATCTATGTTTTTAATAAGTCTTATTAACAAACTCTGCATTAATCTATAATTATAATGTATTTTTTTAAATACATTATATTCTTTATTGATTTGAACACTGTTTAAAGGGAAATATTAGAGGATTTTGCCTTATGAAAACAAATAAAACACGATTTTTATCCAGGAAATTAAAATTAATATGTATAATGTATTGATCTCTGTCACAGACACTTATTTAAGAAATTATGTGTGACGAAATTAAAGGATAAAATATTAAGAATAATTATTTAAAAATTAAGCTGATCACTTTTCTAAATTGATTATCTTAAAAAATAAGTTTCTTTCATATTCTAGAGAAAAAAATATTTTTTCATAAATACTCTGGTTAGTAAATCAATTAGAAAATCAAAATGTGAAGAATAAATATGAAAATCAGAAAAGAAAAATTAAAAAGTGGAGTCAATAATTTATACATTAAATTAATCAGCTTATATTTTAAAATATAAACTGATTAAGAATTTTAATAAGATGTTAAATTAGGAATAATATTTAACAAAATATTTTTTGCTAATAAGCAGATCCAACTAATAAAGAATCTTGAAAATAAAACTTAAGGTCATCGTGATTGCTATAGATGGAATATGCTCTTCTTCACTATCAACAAAGACATAAGTATTCTTACTACGCTCATGAAAAAGTAATGGCTTTCTTGAATAAAGTTTTAAAACGCAGCGTTAAAGACAATTTTATTATTTTAAAATTTCCCTTTAAAAGTAATAAAAGATTTACTTACGAGCAGGTCATTGTTTTTAATGTTTCATTGTCTATTTCTAAAAAGCATTTAATTGCATTTAAAGAACTCTCAATAACTGTAAATTTTATAATTCTTGTATAAAATGAAGAAGTAAGGAGAAAATAAATTTTTTTTCACTAAAGAACAAATAAAACAAGCTATCCAAATGAGAAAACTCATTATTTACGGAAGCTTTATTTTTTCAGAGATGTTACAATATAGCCTTTTAAAAAGATATGAAAGGAGAATAATTTTATGTAAATTTAATATTTGTAGTATTCTTAACTTTAATTATTTTATTGAAATTATTGTGTAAGCTTAGCTACATTTACGAATAAACTTTAACGACACATAACAGTATTACTTATAATTGTTAAAAAAAATTAAGATTTTAGCTTTCAAAAAAATTATTTTAAAGTTAAAACCTTAAAATAAATAATAAATTTTTTAAAAAATGTACGAATATTTAATTAAAATAATTGGATAAAACTTTATGGTAATTACTACTACAAATATTTCAAAATTTAATATCCCCGAGAAAAAATTTGTAAATGTCCAAAAACTTTTATAGAAATTTTACTATTAAAAGATACAACTTTCGTAATAGGATACTTCTAAAAATTCTCAACTACAATCCTCTTTATTCTTATGGAATTGTGTATGCTTTGTATGACAAATGATTTTGCATTCAATTTAATAAAATTAATTCTATTAGGAGGGCCACAGTGGCTTAGTTGGTTAGGGTGTTATTTTCATTATTGGAAGGTAGTGAGTTGGAATCCCGATTTAACCAATGATCCATTGTGCTCACTAATGGCAACTGGGACATGTAAAATGTGTCCTGGTCGCAATTTCTTCCATGTTCCCATTCCAGATTAATACCCCTTGGAGCCAGACATCTGGTCTTTCTCTGGCTTCCTAACTCTGAATTCGAGGACACAGCTGGTGTTGCTATGTTTTATCCAAGTCGTGCTCTGTTGAATAAACGAAGACTCTAGTTCTGACTTCATTCGCCCACTCTCTAATGGGCGGTCTTGGCTACGTCTGGTCATGGTCTTGGTTATAAGTTACAACAGCAATTCTATTAGGACATTAAGATAACACCATGAACATTTTCATTCATTTCTTAACGGTTTGATTTTATGCTATACAGTCACTTTTTGCACGTAAAAGCTTGAAAAGGAACTCCAAATCACTAAGAAGATGAGAGCTTGAATTTTAATCTGAACTTGAAAACAAATTTTTTCTAAAATAGAAGAACAGTTATATGTAGAGGAGTAATTTTAAATCAATTTGCTTTTAGTATGACGTAAATTTAATTACATTTTTTAGATATTTTACATTTTCATAAATTAAAAGTGTACATTTTTCACGACGTCATTATATGACAAAAATATTTTTAAAGTAAGTCTTGTACTTTATCTGTAAAACTTAAAGTTTTGAGAAATTTGTGATGTAAAATTTATTTGTACTACAAATAGTAGCTTCGTAATTAGCATAAACTATTTAATATACTAAAGAAGTTACAATGTGTCTCCCCATTAAGGTTATTTTTCTTGAATATAAATGTGACCCTATTCAATGAGTTTTTGATTAAAAATATTATATTGTAAAGATTTAAATACAGGAATTGGAAATTAACATTGTGATTCTTCTTATTATTATTGATAAAACTTAAATAGTTTTCGAGGTGTGTAAAAAATTGTCGCTTGTCTTTTTTCCCAACAAGCTGAAATTTCTTTCTTTGGGAAGAGAGATTATCAGATAGTTAGGCAACTCTGCACATTATATAAATAAATTTTTTTTGGATCGAAAATTTCTGGTGATGCATTATCTGCGGAAGGACATTTTCATTAAAGTCTGATGATGAAGAAAATTCCCTTATTGGGGATATTACATTATATAAATAGTGAATCCAAATTAAAAAAGTAAATATGATTTCTAAGCAAGAAAGAGCAAGTTGAACTCTTGAAATATGAATTTCAGTGGCAATTATTCTTATCTCGCATTCTTCTAAATAAGTATCCGTTTCCTTCACGAATGAGGACCGATCACTCTCACCAGTTTTTCAGGCGATTGGTTTTGCACGCTTGATACAAATTCGTTTATTTCTTTGTTGCGAGATATGTAAACATTTAAAAACCATGGTGCTCAATATTGCTTGGCACTGGAAACTGAGAAAGGAAGCCAGCTTAACGGTCGACCACGTTACTTGAACACAGTTTAAATCAGAGGTAAATGTTCGTGCTTGATGCTTACTTTCAACATAAGTAGACTCCTGAAAATGTGACAGTCTACACAATTATCCATCTAATTTGATATAATTTCGAGTAGAATTATTTAGAATATGTACAAAGTAAGATTTAAAAAAAGCATTTGATAATGCTTTAAAAATAAACCAGTACATTTTTGCTTTGTGTTAAAAAATTACTACATCATTAAAATATTGTGCAGATATAAAATTTAACATTATAAACATTTTACATGTAATTTTACTTATATGTAAGTTTCGTTTCAAAAATATATTTTACAGTTACTTTTGATATTTTGCAAAATATATAAATTCATTGTTTCAGTTTTTTTTCTCCCTTACAGAAAAACAAAAATATATGTACAATATTAGATTTTAATGAAAAACCCTGTTTCGAATATTTTATTAGGAACATAAATTTTTAATTATTTCAGACTATTAACTATTTCAAAGAAACTTTATCCTTCTGAAACTCAAAATATTCCAGATTTAATATTTATGAGAATATGCATGATATTTACTTATCAGAAAATGCATCATATTATAGATTACTTATCTAAATAATATTTAATGAATCTAATGAATAATTTAAGATTCCTTTCGAGTTAAATATTAAATATTTATGTTAGATTACTTATTCATAAGTACTGCATATCCTGAATTAATTGTCTATAAGATAATTTTTTTTTCTGCGCTTTTTCTATAACTTTTTGTTTTGAAATTTAAATGAACTTATTTTTTTAAGATTACAATCCATAATGAATACCTCATCCATTTATCGCTAGGATGACGTAAGAATACCAAAAAAATTCTTATGACTTACAAAAGAAAAAAAAATCTTTTAATACTACGATTCTCGTTTCAATCATAATATTTAACTTTTGAATATAGAAATGCGATATTTTCTCCATTTTTTTTTTATTTTGAACCTAGCCATAAAATTTTATTTTTTGATTTTTCTTAATTGTAAAAACCTGTAATTTATTTTAATAATTAAATAGTATATCTTTAGAATGAAATCTCAATTTTTATTCTTTCACTTTTTATTTATTTTTATTTATTTATTTGTTTATTTTTTTGCATATTTTTTTGCATTTTTTTTCATTTTTTTTTTTACTTTTTTTTAAAACATTTATTTGTAATGATATACAAAGTGTAAGTATTTTAAAATAGAATTACATTTTAAAAAAGAACACATTTATTGTGACAAAAATAGTTTGTTTGGTTTGTATTTAATATTATTTATAGAAACATTTTATGTTGGATTATGTTTATAATTTTTATTAACGACTTGATTACAAAACTTATAAATATTCTATTAAGCCCACTGTTAAAAATTTTAATAAAAAACAGTTCTTTTTGCACGCATGCAAATCATAGAAACAATTTCGTTGGAAATTATTCATATAATAAAGAAGTAATTAGTTTTAAAATAAAGCATTTTTTTTAGTTTATTCTCTTTCACACTTCATAATAAATGTAAACTTACATTGTATATATGGAAGTAATTTTTAATTTTCATATTCTAATAATTTCATGCACTTATAATTTGTAAGCATTTAATTCAATTTATATTTTATAGTAAATGCAATCTTTTTCAGTCATTTTGTATAATCTACAGCAATTTTTCATAATCATTTCTCAATTTCGTAAATGTCATAAATTATTGCATATTTATCAAATTTACCCATTAGTTTATTAAATTCCCAATTCAGAATGAAGAATGAATAAATCCACGAATTTATAAAAATGTATTAAATTTGTGATGTTTCCTTAAAGGAGGGTATAAATCTATTAAGTACAAATGTAAAATATTCAGTAAATTTATGATTCTGAATGTCACAACCTTTCAATAAGCTTAAATAAGTAAAGAACTCGCTCTGATTTCTAAAACAAGAAATATTCGCAAAAATACGGATTATTTCAATTACTTGCAAAGTTTAGTGAAACTTACCTAATTGTATAGAATGCATATCACAAAACAATTGGAAAATAAATTTATATATTAAATGTATAAACAAAATGTTGCAGTAGCATACTTCTCTATACCTAACTCTTCTCTGTACCTTCAATTAGACATTTCCAGTTAGATATCACCATCCGGTCTGCGTCATTAAGAAGTAGAATATTTCCAATATTTATTCTACCACCCCCAGAGGCTTCAGTTTACTTGGAGGACATTGTGACGACGACTGTTTTTATGTGCCATATTTAGTAAACATGTTGGATTTTCGTTAAGTCAGGATTGGAACTCATAACCTGTCAATAATGCGAAAGATTCCATAACGTACTAGAATTTCGTGTCCTTTATAAATCAGAAACAGACAACTAATGTAAATTTAATGTGGGGTATAATTCCCTTAGAAGCAATACATTGGATCATTGTGCCGTAATTATGCATAATTTACTATCAGATTTTTCGGAATACCTTTCCGATCAGTATTCTTACAAAGCAGCAAGCAATTTTAATTTTCTCAGAAAATTTTAGGTAGTTTTTATTCCTTTTCTTTCAATTATAATTTTTTTCACAGGAAGCCCTAATTTGACCATAATCAAGTATTTAAAGTAGTCTGCACTAAAATTAATTACTACAAACATCTATGACCACGAATCTAGTGACGGAATATGACTCTGTGGCCTAGTTATAAGGTAGAACTCATCTGAGCAGAGTATCATGTTCCATCCAACTATTGAACAAAAGGATGTAAATGTTGGCATTCCGTCTTCTGTGTGGAATTTCGTTCAGGTGAGTGCTTGGGAGTTTTCCTGTTTTCTTTCCTTGCGACACGAGACTGAAACCCACTATCAAATGAAAAATCAGTTGTAAGACATTTTTATTTGCAATGGATATTAAAATGTCCTACAAGTGTTTTTGGTCTTTAAGCTGGTCACTGCAAGGTGTCCAACATACAAGACAAATGGAAATCTAACCTATAAACTTCCGAATTGGAGATAAGGGTGCTAACTCTTTGACTGATGACTTAGATGTTTCGGCGGATTATGGACAGTAGCTATCTTCTTCCTAAACTATGTTAAATATCTTTAATGACATTGAATCAGTCATTAACCTGGCCCATCCGTATGCGGTGTTGTAACATAGTGAAAGACCATCATTCAAGGCTTGTGTGGATTATCTTCCTGTCATCCATCCTCTGAAGCCTCAGCATAAAGTCACACATAAAAACCGTTAATGTTATCATCATGTTGAATACAGTTGATTGAACGTGTTTATTCAAAAAGATATTTTCTAAATTAAAAAAATATGAAAAAATAATGAGTTCCATATTCAACTTTTCCAAATCAGAAAACACTGACCATTTCTGTCGATGATTTTCCCCTAAAGTGAAAAGCTGTGTTGATGAGTGTCCAATTAAACATTCCTTCTTTTTACGTGTTATGTGTGCACCAAGCTTTCTTGTACCAAATCTAGAGTTTTGTAACTGTTGCAGTTAGGAATTTTTGGATGGGAATCTTCAATATTTTTAGAAGCAGAAATCCAACCAAGACTACACCTACCACCTTCAGACTTATTATTTCACTTGAAAGACATTGTTTAACTTTAAATAGATCATGCAATCACTTTGGGTTTGAAACCTAACTGAAACATATGTCAACAGTATACAGTTGGGATTTGAATTCCCTGCTTTTCGATTGTGAGAAGGATGCCATAATCAATTAGGTCGCTGTAATTTGATATGAGTGACACTCGAGCGGCTGGTGTACTCGAAGGGGATCTAAGCATAGTCGTCGTTGGTACCCGACATTTGATTACTGCATCTAGGGCAATCTGAGTTAATGCAGACATGTGGCTTTGTCATTGTTTACACATAATGATAAATATCTGTCACCACCACTCGTTCCAATGTTATCCTTCAATTATAGCTTATCTTTTGGTTTAATGACTAGAAATTTTTACCAAAGCGTTAGAACCACAGAAAGACTCACCTTTAGTTATCTGGTCATTTCTGTTTGACTTTGTTCTGTCTCTCAATAGCAGCCTATCATAATTCTTCATACAAATGACACTTGGATATCATTGCTAAAACTGACTGACCATTTCAGGATTTTTTGGCATTGAGTAATGTACAGCTCAGGGTCCTAAAACATTTTAATATCCACCATGTAATTGCCTTAAGGAGAGGTTTTTCTTAGGTAACAGATGGAATTCACGTGTTGCAAGAGAGGAACCCCGAAATCTCCCATACATCATCCCCAAAAGACATGCACAACGAAGACAGAAATACAAGACATATTCCCGCTTTTTAAACAGTTGCTGGGATCGAACGAGAGTTATCTTTCACTCTGAACAACACTATCTTACAACTCAGTAACTTTGAGTCATTCTTAAATTTATTGTTGTTATTTTATATTTAAGTAGGGGGCTTTGTTCTTAATGATTTCTTTTTAATTTTCCATGCCGAAAGGGTATATCAATTAAAGTGTCAATTTTTAGCATATTGTTCTCATTGCACTTGCAATAAAATGCTTTTCTTCCACTTGTTACTGCATAGCATTTGAACCATATATATGCATATTTTATGCAAAGTGAAATATTTTTGGAAAAACATTTTTACTTTTGCTTAAATTTTGAAAACGTGCATAAAAGAACAACTGCAAAATACAAAAACAAAAATTACAATCATGAACTGTAATTTACAAAAAAGACTCTAGGTCTGTTATAAATAAGGCTACATAATGACACTTGGATTCAAGAATAACAGGAATTAGAAGCATTAGTGCCTTGCAGCATGATACATATTTTTCTCGGCGAACTAAGCTATAAGTATTGTGAAATTTAAATAAAGAAGCCCATATCATCTTGGGACTTCTAGGGCAGACACTTAGTGGATAGCCTAACATTCTTTCTCTTTTTGAAAGAGGAGCTTCAACAGGAGTCGCGTGCCCTCTCCCTTGACCTTGGTGCTACGTAGCAGGGTGCTTATACTTACAAAATGCTTATACTATTTTAATGGAGTCTATAGTATGCCTGGCGAACTGATGTATTACCTTGAATTATGTAATAGCTTAGGCAATGATGGGAAGATCTTTTTATTTCCTGAGATGTAAACACCTCAGAGATAGACCTGACTTTTAAGGTAAAGCAATTCACAGTAAATCAATGAAGTAGAAATGACTTCTTTGGACCAGAAGTCAAATTAACTGTCAACTAATCCACTGTTGAAGTTGAGCAGTAAGCTATTAATAGCACCGTTGTTTCTCTAGATAGGATAAAGGAAACAATTCCATTCAATGGGATTTTTTAACAAGACACTGAATAGTAAAAATGCCTTTAGAGGACGAAAAGTATGAATCATATTGTATATGGAGATGAAAGCCTTGCCTTCACTGTATTGACTAATTTAGGTTACTCTTATTGCTAAGCATTTACACTTCAAAAGTGCTTTTACTCAAAAGTACTTACCCTAAACATTTGAAGCCAGAAAGGTCATAAAAGGCCTAATTTGAAATTTTAGAAGTTTTTGGAGCAAAGTACTTTTAGCAGAGGTGTTTTGAGTGTCAAAATTAATATGTAAGAAGAACTAATGACAAAAATTAACTGAAAAATATTTGCTTGTAAATATTTGAAAACATTTGTCGGTTTGGGCGATATTAATGTCTTTGTTTATCTTCAACAGGAGATTCAAAAAGGAAAATTTAGTTTATGGAAATTGTTTTTTCTTTTTATTTTATATTGTTATTGTTTTTATATGGTTAACCATTTTATATAGTGGAGCATATTTAGAACCGTACAATTGATCAATGATGAAATACTTTTTAGTTAAAATAGTAAGTGAAAAATATTTCTCATTTTAAAAAAAAAACTGGGATATTGCTAAAAGTGGACCATATTCCGTTTTGCAAAAATGATTAAAAATTATTGCAAAATTGATTAAAATTATAACAGAATTGAATGGAAATTATGTCTTTCAGAGTAGATGTTAAATAATTAATGTGTAGATTCTATAAATACTTTCGTGGAACAATTAAAAATTCAAGAGATTCTCAGTGTTATTTAAAGTACAATTCCACGAGGTTTGAAGTAGATTATGGAAGAACACCATTCTTCAGAATAAAAAATTCTGGATTTAAGGCCTGTTGACGAAATATTTTCCTACTAATTAGTAAACAATTACGGCCAATGCAATATTTGATTTTGTATATGAATATCCCCTTATTTTAAATTTTTTTCATCTTTTAACAGTAGTTACTAAATGAAGAAATCTTTGATAAGCAAAAAACAAATGGAAAAAGAAAGAAAAAATGGTGATCACCCAAAATCTGGTCCAAAAAAATCAAGAAAAAAAATTTCAAACACAGATTGAATTAAAAGAAAAAGATAAATAAAATCGTATTTAACTGCCAAAAAGTGTTTTTCATGATAGGTTGCCAATCATAAAAAATCTGCTCGCTTATAATGCCGGAGAATATCTTGAGACTTCAATAAAACGTATTTTTAAAAGTAACAACACATGATTTGTAAAAGATATCTAAGAAACTTATAAATTATGTGTTTTATTGAAAATCATTTCAAAGTTAAATAAATAATAGTTTGCACCATTATAAAATATTGTATTTTAATATATATATATATATATATATATATATATATATATATATATATATAGGTTTTTAAATATCGTTGTTGTTCATACTTAAATGTTTTTAAATTTAACAAAAACTATAAAATGCTTTCTTTATCACAAACATGCCAAACAATTAGTGAATTATAAAAATAGAAAATAATTTTCAAATTTGCAATTTAACTACCCTATTTAAATTAAATTGTTATATAGAATTTTATTATAATATGATTTGAACAAAACTATAAATTTCTCTCTATAAATTATTTTATACATAAGATTATTCCATTCATTTTCTTTAAAAATATCATCAAACATTTTTTTCGTCTTCAATAAAAGCTTTATTTGCTTTAGAACGAATTTCAGAACATTTCATTCAAAATTAAAATGGTTGAAAGTGGAAAATCATATTCTATAATACTTATTGTCTTGTAAAATAAATTTTTACAAAGTAGATTGAGACAAAGAATTCTATCGAAATATCTCATATCTTTATTTTCATTAGTATCAAATTTATAAAAAAATGAGTGTAAATAACTATAAAGTTTAGTGATTGCTTTGTACCAGCAAATTTTTGATAGACATCAATTTTATAAAAATAAGGCTTGCCTCGAGATTACGAAAAAGTTTTTAATGTGGTATTTTCTTGAAGTTAAATTTCTCATTCAAGTAGGCATAAGGAATTGAAAATCTTTATTTTAACTATAAAAGAAATGCATATCAATTTTTTTATTTTGATTCGAAATCTCCAGATGATTTTTTATTCTATACATGATTTTTTTTTTTTTTTTGTCGAATGCCAGCCAGACTGGCAGTATGGGTGCGCTGCTCCACTTTTTCAACTGAACCGCAATTGTGTGTGGAGTCCGACTTCCTCAGTACACACATGCCATAGGAACCCGTTTATAGGGTAGGCAACCATTCATACAAGGAAAGGACAAGAAACACAGAGAAAGAAAGAGAAAGTACATCCATGCCCCAGCCGGGATTCGATTCCAGGTCTACGGATGGGGATCCGTAGTCAGTTACGCTAACCACTAGACAGGTTGGGTGGCTATACATGATTTAAAAAGTTTTTAAGAACTTTATTATAAAGTTGAGTATACTTCATGCTCTTACTAAGAAATAAAATTATATATTTCCCTCTAATGGATACTGTATAAATTGAGATTACTTATACTTAACACTTTATAATGAAATAATAATTTATGCACAAGGTATATAAAATTTATATTTTCACTTCTAAGTATAAAACAGAAAATAATATTAAAATCAGAGTCCCAAGCCAGTAATACATATTAAAACAAACATGCATTGTTCTATCTTATGATTGCTAAGCGAAACCGTAGCGGCCGCCACGCCCTCTATTTACTATTTAACAAAATTATCTGTATTCAGGTACTATTGAGTACCATTTAAAATATGTTGTTGATAAAAAAAACAATTTCATGATTTCTATAAGGAATCATTTTATTCAAACTTAAATATATACTTATACTTTATATTTTTAAACTCTTGTAAACTGCTAAATTCAAAAATATTTTTAGTGACATTCTACAAAATGACAAATGTTACATTCTTTTGCACAAAACCGTGATAATATTATTTAAATAAACTTCACCTCCTTTTTCCTTAAGTCAAACAGCTGAGAGTTCTTAATTGAAATTTCTTAATTTTCAGTTTCAAAGAAAGCTGATTTACTTTGTGCAACTTTAATTCACAGACGAATGAGGTTATTACTGCATAGGTGTTTTGATTAAATTTTTCAAACGCTAGGTTAATAGTACTTTTATAGAAAAATTTATGCATAATATCAAAAATTTTTAAAATAATGATAAATGCTGAAGTAATTTTTTACAATCATAACCCTATTATAATTCAAGAAATTATATTCAAAAATTTCTACAAATGTTTATATTTTCATATTTCTCACAGAAAAATCATCCATAATATTTTCTGAATAATCAATAAAATATTTCTTAATTTTCATTTGAGAATTTTCTTGCTTTTGAATTAAAAGCAAGAAAATTTTATATACTTGCTTTTAATTTAAAGTTATGAGTTATATATATATATATATATATATATATATATATATATATATATATAT